>OY856409.1:1411825306-1412082806 GCA_963693085.1 Alisma plantago-aquatica | reverse complement strand
AGGGTAAAAGAAGTATTAAGGAGGTAGGCAAAAGGGAGATAGGGTTGGGAAGGGTAGGGGGTGAAACAACAAAAGACAAATAAAAGTGATTGAAAAAGAAAGATAATTGTTGTTGGTAAGGATAAAGAAGGGACTCGTCATGTATAGATACCTCCGTCATGTAACGAAATCATTGTAGATGGTGAAGCACGCCAAGTAATAGCAACAGTAGCAGTTGACACGCGTGTCAGTGAAGAGACGTGTTGCACATCAATAGATGCACCAGTAGAAGTCAGCGTCGACAAGATGCAGGTGACACGTCGTGTCGTACAGTACAACCCCTGTCAGTTGACAGAAGTCAAGACAGTAACAAGAAGTAGCAGGTGACACGCCATGTCGATGAAAAGACACGCCGTGTGTGATACCACAGCAGCAGAAGTTATCGCCGGCAGGAAGCAGGCGACACATTGTGTCGTACAGTGACACGTTGTGCCAGTTGATGGAATCTCGGGGCGGAATGCAAGTGACACGCCATGTCATAGTGCAAGTGACACGTCGTGTCAAGAAACGACACGTCGTGCGACGCGAACAGATCTTGCGAACGAAGCAGATCTCCGCCAACACGCCGTGTCAAGAAACGATACACCGTGTTAGCAGCAAACAGCAGCAGAAAAAACCCAGAGACAACAGCAAAAGAGGGGGGAATCCTTCTGGATCTCAACCATAGCGATATAGGGTCAATGTATCCCCAATATCAACAAAAAAGGGAGACCTTTATCCAAGATTTTGGATAAGATCTCAAAGGTAGCGGCATAGATTTGATTGGCGGTGGAGTAGATAATGGCGGTGTAGATCTATAATGATGGCGGCAAATAGGATAGATGTGGCTCCATTAGCAATCAAGATTGACGGAGGCATGCCAAGCCTTGTAGATCCGGTACCAGCAACTTCATAGGATGATTTTCGTTGAAAATAGAAACGGCATAAAGGAGACGACTCCGAGAAGAAGTAGGGATGAGAGATCCCTGCGGGCAACCAAAGCAATGCCTAGCGCGGCGGCCACCCACAAGGGGAGGCATCTCTCCTTTGCGCTCTCTCTCTTAGGATTGGGGGCAGCACAAAAAAACACTGCTCTGATACCATGTGGAAAAGCGATATGATGGGGAAAATCCCCTAACGTGTAGGTTTGTCTTATTGATAGAAGGCAGTCCCCCTTTCCTATATATAGGATAAGGGGGGAGCATTCAAACACAAGACAAACCCTAATGAGCCAAGACACAACTAGGCCCACTAAAACAACTTAAGTAAATAGACCAAAACTACTTAAGTAAATAGATTCTCTAACATAACTATAAAGTATGACTTTTGTGGGTTAAATTTATAGCAGTGGAAATATGGAATGATTTACATTCTCTTTATATGTTGTCATGTATTTTCTTATCATTTAATATTGGGAAAGTATATCTATATATCTTATTATTTGTGTGTTGTACTTTTTTTTTCTCAAATTAGTAATTGAATTAGAGAATTTCAAGGATCACTGGAGTTATGAGGTATATTTTATAGTATGAGCTTTTCATTCTCAACTACTTGTTGCCTCTTTTGTAATATATCTCATCTAGTTAGATCAATTTTAACTTATTTCAGGATTTGGAATAAAATTATACAATTCCGGTCCTAAAATTCATATATAGTTTTATATAATAAACGTATATAATTTTCTTATATAAAAAAGTCACCGCCTAGGTGATTTGGATGGCCTGGGCGCTTAGCCAAAGCAGGTGACTGCGGCCCCCTCAAAAACTATGGTACCAGCACTCTCTCGTATGCGTGTGTTCCAACATTCTCTGGTACTTCATGATGATAGTGACTGAGATTAAGAATCTGACGCCTACCTGTTCTTGGTTGCTACTACTCTTGGTGCCACTTCTTTTTTATCGAGAAGCTCCTGCTACTTACTTGCATAACTGCTTCGGTTTATCTACTTAAAGGGGAGAGTTCAGAGTGTTTGAGTGCATGATTGTAATATTGAAGGAGAGAAATATTCATCTATGGGGTTTATCTTTTTAGTCTGCTTCTTTGTTTTTAGTATGTCAGACTGTTTGCAACAAGCTCCAGCTTGAGAGGGGTGTTAGAGAGTCTAAGTATTTAGTTAATTAAGTTATTGAGTCTAGTTGTAATATGGACCCAATTGTGCCTTGGCACATTAGGGTTATGTTCACTTCCCTGTATCTCCTTCTCCAATTTATAGGAGAGGGTCTATTCTTCTATAAATAATAAACATAGGATATTTTCCCCATTTTATTGTTTCTTCGCATACTCATTGGCAGACTAAAGTGAGAATCTGTGACAGAGTGAGTTTTTACATATATATTATTTAGTTCCTCTCTCTTACAATTTTAATTGTTCCAACTATGCCCTCAATCATCTCTCTCACTAATTCGATTAAATGGATTATCAATTTCACTTAAAACCATCCATAATGGTACACAAAGTCAATAATATAAGTATTATGACATTTAGTCAATTGACATAGTCAATAATCAAATTTTGACTCCAATCTTGCACCATAGCTACATCATAGCATTATAAAGCTATGTCTAAAATCTCATTACAATCGGATTTACCATTTGAGAGTGGTTTACATTTAAAAATCATGTGTATAATATCATCTAGTAGCTCTAGGACCTAAAGTTTTGGATTTAATTGATCAAATATTGTCACACGGCCCATCTTTTCTTTGCCTTGACGCGGTCCCCTCGCTGGGACTTGATCCTAGCCATCCGATCAGGTGGACAGTGATCCGCTCAGGATCCAAGGGTCCAGGACCCCGTCTCCTACCTTCCGCCTCCTTCGGCTTCGACCCCAGCAGAGCGCCAACCTCAACAGCCACCTCGTGCGCTCAACCCCCACAACAATCGCGCGAGATTCTGGGAGGAGAGACTCCTCTCGTCGAGACGAAGTCAGCAACCCCTCGCTCGACGCCCCTCGTGCTCGGAACAGGGAAAACGACCTCCACCCTTTCCGCAACTCTCACTGGCGGTGGCGGCCCACTTTAGGGCTTCCTCCTTCAGCGCCCCCCATGCCTATTTAAGCATCCCATTAGTACCGCCTACCCTCCTTTGATCGTTTAGGAACCTCAATTGCACCGAGGGTCACCCCTTACTCCCCGACCGCAAGCACCACACAGCTAGCCTGACATTGACTTTTCCCTCCCTCCAGTGGTTCTCTCCGCTCAATTGAACGCAACCGCACCATCTAGGGATCTCGGCGAGACTACCGACACCTTCAGTTGGAGCCGTGAAGGTCCAGAAGCCTGGGTCGACTAGCCGCCGCAGCTGAGCTCCAAAGCTCCACCGTCGGCGAGGTCCAGGGCACGTCGAGTAGCGGAAAGTGGACACAAAGTCTCACAAACCTCACGCGGAGCTTCGTGACCCCTCAATCCAGCCGGAGGGCAGGTAAAACCTTAGAACCCAATTTCCGTTTACCGAGCCTCCTGTCTTCGTCATCGTAGTTGTAGTTCACCTTCGGCGAGCTTCTTGGGCTCGTTGAACTCGGGGGAACCCCGCGAAGAGGATCCGCCCATCCTCACACTCCCTGACACCCCCTAGCCAGCCCGAGCTGCTTCCGCTTTCATCTGTGTAGTTGCCCGACCATCGTTGTTGCCAAGCGCGCGAGGAAGACAATCGAAGAGGCAGAGTTACTAACCTGCCCCTGATCGTCACGATGCTATGCAAACCCCCCGAAGGGCATCCACGTCCTTTTACCCCAGCCTGACCCTCTTTGGACGAGCGCTTGCTCGCGGGTCAGTGAGAGGGTCCGGTTGGTCGGATCCCTCACATGATCCGCGAGGCAGAGCTTGCAAATCTTTTTTTTTTATTTTTCGTTTAATTCTTGAAATTTCCTTATTGGCCAGAACTTGTGAAACCCTAGAAAATGGTAGGATTATCAGAAACTATCGAATAAATATACCATCTTCATCAGAAAAATCCAAGCTATCTAAATAAAATACAACCATGACCTGGATCTGAGTGCTTTTTGAAAAATATGGCCTACACTCACTAATGACCTTTTAATGCATTGTTTTGTGTAATAATGGTTATAACTGATTTTAAATCTGCCTTGGGAACATATTAAACCCTAATTAGGATTCTGATCATCATGTTACTCGAAAACCTATCTAGGAAAGATAGTTGATTCAACAATTGAGAAGAACCCTAATTTCTAGTTTTTTTTCTCACCTTATCATGAATACTATGTACAATTTATGAAAAACCCTAATAACTAAAATGTCCTTGAATAACCTGGACGACCCTAATCTCAGACCCCAACTCTGAATCCTATGTATCCTAAAGTGACATCCCAAATAATCCAAACCCTAATTATAATAGTAATTAATGTTGATTGACGTGAAACCATGGTGACTTTAGGGTTTTACTATATTTCAGGGTGATCTACTATCTTTCTCCTAACTTAGGACTTGTGGAATTCAGATCTGAGAATTAAAGGTACGTGGATATAATTATATGACTAGTTTCGCTGGATGTTAAGTATATGTAATTGTTTGCATGAAATTGATATACATTGATGGATATGGATATATGATTAATTGATGATTTACCGCCTTGAACATAAAGGAACATAATTGAATATAAGTGAAATGTAGTTACTAGTGGTGCTCATTAATCTCCCTATTAGAGAGGGAAAGCATTAATGTCGACTAGCACCTCCCTAATGGTACAAGGTACGCAGGGAGATCCCTAATGGTACAAGGTACGCAGGGATAGGGCCCAATATTTATGATTGTGCTAAGTCCACCATAGTAATACATATTCATTCTAAATAAGGATAATAACTTGGGATTTCCTGATTTTCTGCCTCTAAATAATGTTTTCATTCTTTTTCTCTAATTTTGAGTATTTTATATACCAGCATAGTATAGCTTTTAATTCCACGTACCAACTTTGTTGATGTTTTTGTTTCTCGTATTTTCTAGGTACAAGGAACAATTGATAATAGATGAAGCACTCTAAAGTACCTGAAGCCACTAAATAAAGATCATGGAGGATATGAGATAGATTTCCACTTCTTATCATATTCATTTCAGTTAGATAGTTTTTATTCTTCTAAATGATGTAATAGGATGTTATAGATCCTATGTAATAAACGTATTTTCTTTCCATAGACTTAACCTTCTTCCTTTTCACTTATTAGAATGTATGACTTTATCTTTGATCAATGAATGAAGTGTTGTGTGGCTATCATTTGATGATGTGAATATGATCTTGGCTTATCTCTGATTTTAGTTGACTATCTTGATTTCTTATATTTTCCCTTTTGACATTCATAGATATGAGTGCACGCATATCTGTGCATGTCACTAAGGAACGTATATGGAAAGTGGGGTCGTCACAGAATCCTTTTACCCGCTTAAGTATATCAATGTAATCTCATGTAATCCTACTATTCACAGGAGAGCCTTTGTACTCTGTTAGCGTCTAATGAGATTTACTCTCTAACCATTCAACATAGTATCAAAGCAACTCCTCTAAACCTAAACCTAGCCCCCACCCCCTCCCTCTCCCCTTCTCTTTGTTTCTTTCTTCTTTCTCTTCAGTAGAGGCAACACAGGCCGTCAGGAGGGCCCGTGCCATAGCCACCTAAGACAGGTAGCAGCAGCAGCAGTAGGTCAGGGGAACTGCCGCCAATCAGCTGCGGCACAGAAGCAGCAGCAGCAGTAGGTCAGGGAAATTGCCGCCAATCAGCTGCGGCACAGAAGCAGAAGCAGCAGCAGCAGTAGGTCAGGGGAACTGCCACCAATCAGCTCCGACACAGAAGCAGCAGCCCATGAGGCGTCAGGTGCAGCACAGCAGCAGAGCTCGCCACCATTGCTACATCCCATAGAGGGCCGCCATTGCAGCAGCGGCAGCCCAATCAGGTGCCTCCACTGCTGCTAAGTGTCCCCCAAAGGAACCATCACCGCCACTACATGAAATATTAGCATGCGTCAGGTGTTGGGTTCTTTCCTATTCTCTTCTAATGTTTATCTTATAACAAAAAGAGTAAAAGAGAGTTAAAAGACCCTGGCGTTTCTACCTTTTGCTATAAGAAGAGCGGGTTTGAGCAGTTGGTCTAGCTACATGTGTCTTCGGTTCAGCAGCTTCTTTATGCGGTTCACCTGTTAACTTGCTGATTAATAGTATTAGTTAAAAAACCAGTTTGCCATTGTATCAAAGCTGTTACGTCAGCAGCTTACCAGCAATTCTTTTCTTTCTTTAACATGTTTAGAGTGTGTGCTAGCTTATCACCAGTATAGGTATCTGCTTAAGGATTATGTGTGCAAGCTCACTATTCTAGCATGTTTGTCTGCTTAAGGAGCATGTCGTTCAGCTCTATTTATGTTTTCACGACCCGGTCTACATGTTTATCAGCTATGTGTCACGGTACAGGTTTTTAATCGTAGATGAATTTTGGAGGAAGTGACGTGGCATTTTATCAAGTTGTTCCTTTTTAGCGGACTGTATGTCAATTATTGCAAGTACAAATTATATATTAGCCGTCAACAGACACATGCCAAAGATGGAAAGAAGAAGTAATTTGGTAATGACTCACTATACAGTGGAGGAGGTCAACATAAAATTTATCAGGTTGTTCTCATTCTAACAGGTTGTATGTAAATGGTTGTGAGAACTAATTATTAACTTGGTGAAAAATCAGTTTTGAGGGTCGACTTTCAGTTCAACGGCTTTCTTAATCCATTTGCCTTTTGTCTTAGTACATTTCATGTTGCTTATTTGCTTTCTTACTGTTTTTGTATTTTTTAAAAAGTGAATACACATGCCAGCAAAGGTAATTATGGTAATTGTTAAACAGTAAACGACGGCTAGTCGATATTATAGATAGGAGAAACCCTGCTCCTATAAATAGGAGAACAGGGAAGCATACAGACTTAACTAAACCCTAATGGGCCAAGACACAGTGAGGCCCATATTACAAGAATAATATAAATAACTAATAAACATACTCTCTAACACTCCCCCTCAAGCTGAAGTTGGGAGAATCCCAAATCAGCTTGCAGATAGAGAGTCAAACTAGAAAATAAATAGACAGAAATAAAAGGATAAACCAAGCCCATACAAGAAATTGCTCCCCCTCAATATTACAATAAAGCACACAAATACTCATACACTCCCCCTCAAGTAGACACTCCAGGCAAGCAGACAAGCAGGTCACAGAAGCTTCTCGATCATCTGGAGCAGAAATAAGCAGCAACACAATCATCTGGAGCAAAAGATATAATAGCTGATAGGCACCAAGGTCTTCATCAACGTCGTCGTCGTAGTAGCCAGAGAGTGATGGGTCACAGACAGCAAAGTCCAGAGAGTGCTAGATCACAGGCAGTAGAGGTCAACGTACAAATAAAGTACGAACGGGTCAACGTGCGAAATAAAGCACGGATGAGCCAGATAGTGATGGTACACAATAGTAGAGAGTCGACGTGCAAACAAGGCATAGATATGCCAGAGAGTGTTGGCACATAGCAGTAGAGAGTCGACGACGTAGGCAGATAGAAGACCAGTATCGCAGAGTAGCAAGCAAATACATAACTCCAGTAGACGAAGCTCCATGTAAAGTCAGCAACAAATGTCTTCATCATCTTCCCTCTTTATAAAGCATCCATCACAGTAGTAGACGTCATAAATCCAAAGAGTGTTGGTCCACATAGTAGAAAGTCAATGTGCAAATAAAGCACGGACAGCAGAAAGTGCAAAAGCACAAAGCAGCAGGTAAAGTGTGCTAATCATAGCACAAGTAGCAAAGATGATGTCCAAGTATGCAACTTCACAGCAGCAGTCGAGGTAGATGATGAATAAACAATCTAGCAGCAAAATATACCAAATTGCAGCAGAAGACTCCATATATCAGTAGTAAATGTAGCACGAAGATCCATAGAACAACAGAATGAAATTCTTCTTCTTCATCTCATCTCTTCTCTATTTCTCCCCCTCACACCAACCACGGAAAGAATCAAGAGTGGTTGGGGTGGATAATGATAAAGGAACACCCCAGAAAGAAATATAGGCCGTAGCACTGCCGGGGGGTTTGGGGGGCGCGGCCCCCCAATTAGGGGTTAATAATATTACGGATAAAATCCATCAAAATTTGCTCTAGCCAGTCCAAGAAATTTGCAGCGGGCAGTAGTGGTGGGGGCGTATGGAGTAGGAGCGGCGGGGGGCATAGTAGTAGAGGCAGCGCAGTAGTAGAGTCGCAGCGCAGCAGCAAAGAGCCGATGGCGGCTCATCTAGAATAGGTAAGAGCAGCATATGCAACCGGCGGCGGCGGCGGCTCGGGATGGTGCCGGCAAGGGCGGTCACAGGGGCAGGTAACGGCATGCGCGCGGAGCAGCAGCGGGCAGCAAGCAGCTAGGCAGGTAGTTGGCGGACAGAGGCAGGGAATAGTGATCAATCGGCGGTTGTGGCCGAACTGGCAGCCGACGGCGGTTGCTCCTGCTGCTCGGTGGTGGCCTGCTGTTAGGCAGGAGGCGTTGCGTCTAGGTGGCCAACGGCGGTGAGGCAGGTTGGGCGCGGGGCGGCACGGTAGCAGAGGGATAAAAAAAAGTGGCAGAAAATAAGGAGAGGAATTCCCTACAGGCAGCCAAGCAACGCCAAGGGCGGCGGCCGCCCGCAAGGGGGGGCGCTCCTCTAGTTTTCTCTCTCGCGCGTACGGCGGCTCTGGTCCCTAGGACGGCTGCTCTGATACCATGTTAAACAGTAAAAGACGGCTAGTCGATATTATAGATAGGAGAAACCCTGCTCCTATAAATAGGAGAACAGGGAAGCATACAGACTTAACTAAACCCTAATGGGCCAAGACACAGTGAGGCCCATATTACAAGGACAATATAAATAACTAATAAACAGACTCTCTAACAGTAATGCCATGCTAAGTTGTAGGAAGTCAGTTGGTTGTTAACAAAAAGTGTTGTATCAACATGGTGTACGTTGTGGGTACTAATCATGAACCCGTAAAAAGAACTTAGCTGCTTTAAATTTTGTCAATCTAGGTCAACGGTTAGTCCATCGGCATATTAAATACGTTCATTTTTAGCGATTGCATTTTATTTGCTTATATGCTTCTTTTAATGCTATTTGTATTATTTTTCTTAGCAATTAACTTGCACATGGTAGAGAACGGGTGGAGACAATTGTGATAATGACATTGTACATTTTAGAGGGAGTCAATTGGATGTTAATCAAGTTATTCTCTTTTAACAAGTTGTGTATAAATTATTGCGATTACTAATTATGAATCTGGATCAGAAATCAATTATAGGCTTAAATTTTAACAATAAATCAGCATTTTTTTCATTAATGATAGTAACATGTGCGAGATTTTATTGTGCTAACTCAACTGCTAATCACGTGCTTAGCAGGTGCTTTGAGCTAGTACTAAAAAAAGAGAGAGAAGGGGGCAATGCATTAACTTGTTTTCTCTCCACGTGGTTCCCTTAAACCACATGGTTGAGTGTGATCAATTAGGGGTGTCATGCTTTCATTTCACAGCGCTATCACCCTATGAACTTTTTCCCCTACCGTGCATTTTACTCTGGTAGTGCTGATATTCAATCTATTTCTTACTTTCCTACCATGCTTCTATATCGATATATCACTGTTTCTTCTTGTACCGTGCCTTTATTCCATTACGAAACATGTTATTATGGTTTATGGATGACAAGAAAGCACGTTCTCCTACCATGCTTGAGGAGGAATCTTGAGATATATTTTTGTAATTTTATGTTTTACTGTTTTAGTCCCATGCTGGTTATGTCTCTTTGTATTACTCTCTCACCTTTTATAATAAGAGAGGCCTTGTAATTGTTTTACTCATATAATACCAAGTTAAATATCTATCAGAGTACAGAGGAATCAAAATATCAATTCGAAGTTATGCTATAAGCTAGACGTACTACAGTCACTGGAGTGAGCATTTAGCAATTATTTCCTTTTCTGCATCAAATACCCATTATTTCGCATCTTATTACCTTACTGATTAACATTTATGTCATATTGCAGAAATTATGCAAAGATAAGAAAGATAAATAAGAGATCTTATACAAGAATTTCATGCATAATTTTGAAATAATGGTGTTATATAGTCATCTGTCACTCTGCTTTGCAGTTTGCCATTAACCAAGGAATGGAAGAAAAAAAAATACTCTACGAGGATATTTCGGTATTAGTTAAAGCTGTAACTCATTCCCATTGGATGGATCTGCAATATTGAGTCTGGGTGGCAGAATGCCATGCTGCCATTCATTATTTCAAAGGTCTTCGCATTCTATTGGAAGTGGTTTTTAAAATCAAACTAAATGCTGGAACGACTGCGGTAAGAAATCTCAAGTGTTGGTTTCACAGTTCTATAAAGAATCATAAAAGCCTTACTGAGCAAAGAAAACTTAATGTAGTAAAACATCATAGATGTATGAGGCAATTCTTTGCATTTACAAATTGATGCTAGCAGAGGTCGAACCCAATTTCCATTACTGCTTATGCAATAAACGGGATTTCATAATTGGATTTCTTAGTGAGCAGGCAAGTACCATGAAAGAGATATATATGATGTAAGGCTAACAAGTAAAATACCAGTCGATCACAAGCGTCGTGCAATGTTTTAGTTTTTGTAGCAACTGTTTGATGTTGAAGCTGTAATTCATCAAACAAATTTAGTGTGTGGTCCACCTGAATCAATAAAAAGCATCATCAGTTCCACGATGACAGTTATCTGCCAGTCACCTCAACCAGTCATTCATAAAACCAAAAGATGGTGAATGTTCACATGTATTTTCTGTAAGCAAAATATTGATTACCTGGCTAAGAATCGCATCACATATCTCTATGCGCTCAGTCAAAGTATTGACATATTGGCAATACTTCTCATCTGTCTGCAAATGAAATCAGTAAATGATGATAGTAACTATGATTCAGATCTACGCTGAGAAAAGATTTGGTTTGGAGTTGATTACATCATATATCATACTAATGCATCCACTAAATATAGTAGTAAGCCACTACATTAGAGCAAACTGGCAATGAACTTTTTGCCACTTGATTATTACAAAATAATTATATAAGGCACCAACCTAAATACATTCTGTAAGAACATACATAATCTACACAACTGCAGAGCTGCAAACCGACAGTCTAAGAACATTAAGCTGTGCAAAATTGTTGATTGAACAATTCCTTAGAATATTTGATGTGCGATAAAAAACCTGGCTAAGAAGATGAGGTTATAGTATTCAAAGGGAAAACAAGATAGAAGATCAGTGCATAGAAAGAGGATGATGCAATATCCTCAGGGACACTCCAGTCTGGGAACAGACCTCAGCTACGACCAGAACATGGCCTCCAGTATCGACATTTCCACACAATATGTTAATTAGATATAACTTGGGTCAGCGACCAAAAATCTGAGCATAGGAAGAAATCAAGAGTACTGACCTCAGATTTCATAGCAGACTCCAATTCCGTAAACCATTTATAAAACTGCAAGAAAATGTGTTAGGTGAGCAACCCTTAAGAGAAAGTTCTAACCAAATACAATTAGAAAAAAAAATCACTAGAAATTGGTCCATAATTACACACAGATTAGAAGAAAAACATCATGCCGCATTACAAATACAAGCATTACTTCTTAAAATTAACATGCTTCAACAAGAATGCATCACCTGGTTCATTCCTATATAGAATATGTTAGAGAGACCATTAAGAGTCATCGGCCTCATGGGCCTTGCAAATGAGGATATGGAGATAATTCTAATTCTCATTGGTAAACAAGAGTACAGTGTCTCCTTAATATAAGATATTAGGAACATATGTGGATACTTAAGTGGGCAAATGGACCCTCAAGTATATCAAGGGATAAAAAATACAAGGCTAATACAAGATACATGGGCCAAGCCCAATAACCACTCGTACCAACACTCCCCCTCAAGCTGGAGAGTATACATTGTGTAGTCCTAGCTGGATACCCATATGCTGAAAAAGAGTTGGGAGGTAGTGGCTTGTTAGAATGTTAGCAATCTGATCCATCTGCACATGAGGGATCATGATTGTCTATTCTTTGACTAGATTCCCCACAAAGTGGCAATCTACCTCAATGTGTTTTGTGTGTTCATGGGAAATTGGGTTATTTGCAATGTGAATGGTTGTTTGGTTGTCACATTAGAGAGTTGTTGGATCCGGTACAGGAATCCCAAACTCAGTCAGAATAGACTTCACCCACAATAGGTCACAGGATGCATGAGATATTACTCGCTATTCAATTGTAGCGCTAGAATGAATGACATATTGTAATGGGGTGGTTGCCTAAAAAACTCGATGTAAATGTTGGTCTTGAGCATCTCCTGCCCAATCCGCATCTGCATACCCAGAGATAGTAATGGTGTTATGCTTAATTCATTTGTGAAACAGTCCTATTCGTGGAGAACTCTTAAGGTATTGCAATATATGTTGAACACTGCATGTATGAGCTTGAAGAGGAGTACTCGTTTGTTGACTGACTACTCCAACGGCATAGATGATATATGGTTGAGTAATAGTCAAATAGATCTGTTTCCCTATTGGCCCAAGGGCATAACCAAGACCCAATCACTATGTTATAAGTGTTTCAGAAGATATGAGTTAGAGAAATGTAAAATGGACTTATAGTAATGCAGGGAATCATTGTTTATATGACTTTTACTTTCCAATGCATTGTAAACCTCGTATTTGTCCATTTATTTTTGTCTAGTAGAAGGATTAATGTTGATGAGCCCCCCAACCATTTAGGTCCATTTAGGTTTTAGTTAAGATCCTAGGGAGCCAAGAAAATTGCTAAAATTTTGTTACAACTATGTCTAGAGATGGATTCATTTTATTGTGACATTTACGTCAGAAGAATTTGCGGTCAAATGTATAGCCGGACTCTTGGTCTAGTCGGGTGACATCTAAGGAGCAATTGTTCTTTTAGATGTTTTTCTGTCAAACTTCTAGTTAAATCTATTGTTATCTCGATCAAACTCTATTTTGACTGATGGGTAGTCAACACGACCTAATTTTAATTTCCCAATTGCTGTGTTGAATCGATACAGTCCGGTCAAAGAGACAGTTCAACCAAAGGACACTCGGTCAAAGTATCAATTCCGCCGAGGCAGACAGTCAAATACAGATTGGCATCATAATTTCATGTTTGACTTGACCCAACGTATCTATTGACCGAGGATGCTCCTAAATGGCCCCCTAGGCTAACCCTAATCCGTTGCTATATATAAGGACCACATTTGGTCACTTTTTCTCACTTGAAAAAAAATATAAAACATTGAGAAAAGATTTTAGTGAGATTGTGCCTTAGTGATTCATTTGCGCTCAAGTAGAGCTTTTTCTATAGCTAAAAGACTTCCTATAATCTTAAGAAACTCATTTCGCAAATCCTTCATGCTTGTAATTGTATTTTCCTTCCTCCATTCTCTTTCTTTGTTAAAGAAGTTTTCTAGATGTGCTTCAAGGTGAGTGAAGCGGCAACCGGTCCAGAAGCAACTTGGTGGTCCTCCTTCATTCAGGCAAAGATGACAGCAAGTGATGACTTTCTTTTAGCCACATCCATAAGGTGTTGAGGTAGTTTCCCAACGGTGCAACAAAAGGATAGGTGTTGTTTGTCAGCGGCCAAGATCTAAAGGAGAAAAGTGCATGGTTTGATCCATGGAACACAACATCGTCAAAGTTTGGCGAAGTTTCGCCGAAGTTTCGAAATTCGACCATAGGCGAAGTTGAATACCATATACTTCGACCTCGTCCAAACTTCGGGGCGAAGTTTCATGGATGTCGGCGAAGTTGACTTTTTTGTGTGTATTTTCGTCTCAACTTCTCCGAAGTTGGGGCGAAGTTAAAACCACCCAGAACCATAATCCCAACTAGTGCCCCAATGGCCATATAAGGCATAAATATCACTCCAACCCTCTTCATAACTTCTAATATCAACTCCTATGTTTTTTGTTGCCACTCATTCCTAGAGAGGGTGTTGTAACTACTATTTGATTGTATATTGTATATAATACATATGGTGAACTGTATCTATATGTGTATTGCACAATTGACCATTTCAAGCAACACATTGTATTATTAACCTACATAGGGCTAGAGAGTCATAAATCGTGTTCTTTTTTTAAATTCACATATATAAGATAGAGGTATAACATAATTAGAAGTTTTCCATCAAAGTTTTCTAAAAATTCACACCATTTCTTCAAAAAATGGCATCGAAGTTTGTCGAAGTTTGCGTCTAAACTTCCTCAAAACTTCCTCGAAGTTTCCACAAACTTCCACTTCCACACCTGGCAAAGTCGGCACGAAGTCGAAGTCTTGCACCATGGTTTGATCTTTATTTTATTTGTTTGATATATAATCTTGTATTGTATTTCCTCTCAACTTCATAAAGATTGTTTTCCTAAACCTAATGGTTGAAAAGCCAGTTAGGCACTTATTAGGAAGCCTATATGGCCTCTGAACTGCGTTAAATAGATGTGTACTTGTCACTTCCTTCTTCCACCTCTTTACAAATTTTTTTAACAATAGTTGCTACTAGCGTATTATTTGTTGGGTTTCACAAAATTGTCTATAGAGTCTATTCACCCCCCCCCGGCGTCCTCTAGACTCCAGTCTCATTCTCAGCCATGCGGCGATACTCTCTGGATTGGGGAAGAGCTCCCCTCACTTGGAGTTTTCATGTGCTAGTTCAGTGGAGATCAGTTTGACATTTGTCATCCCAGTCTCTTGTAGTGGGTCCAAGATGTATTGTCTTTGAGATAAGTTGATTCCAACGTCAGAGCTAAGAACTTCTATGTTGAGAAAATACTGAGAATGTGCCAGATCATTAGTGTGAAAATGGGATCGTAGGGATCTCTTTAGACTCGAGATGCCCTCGGTGTCATTACCAATGATCGCAATGTCGTCTGCACACACGATGAGAAGGATGTGACCTCAAATGAGGAGAATAAAGAATGATATCTAGCAGATCTTTTGAAGCCCAACTTTTCAAGGATAAGTTTATTAAACCAGCCCTAAGAGATTGCTTAAGGCCATACAATGAGAGACGAAGACGACAAACCTTGTGAGAAGACTCCCCTTCAGCAACAAAGCTTGGAGTTTGCTACATTTACACTTCCTCCAGTAGATCATCATGGAGGAAATAGTGTCCATCTAAAAAAGAGGCCAATCCAGATGTACAGCCAACAAGATCAAGATATGAATGGAAGTGGTCTAGGTGACTGCAAAGAAAGTATCCAAGTAGTCAATGCCAGACGTCTGGGTAAAACCTTTGGCAACCAACCGCGCTTCGATTGAGCCCAAAAAGATGCTTGATAGAGAGTACCAACCGACAACCAACAATGTTCTTGCTAGGATAGGGATCCACAATGTCCTACCTATCGTTTTCGTGCAATGAGCTTGCATTTCGTCCATCTCAATAGCTTTCCACCTAAGGCGTCAAGGGGCAACATCCATGCATTTGGGCTCCAATTATGTGGTAAAGGCATAATCATAAGAGGAAAGACGAGCAAGCACAAGTGTCAAAATTATGGTGTTTTATAGTGCATCATCCTTTGTAAAAAGCCATTGGTTGATTGGAGTGTACCAGAATAGATGATGATAGAAGGAGAGCTCCCTGTAGATCAACTTCCTTGCATCAGTGATCGACCTTGGAAAAGAACAAGGTGGGGGTGGGGGTGGTGGTGGGGGTGGCAAAGAGGGTAGTGAGTTTGAAGGAAAAAGGTCTAAGTGAGAGATCATTTCATCGGAAATCATCGTAGAAGACAAAGAAGAGAAGAAAATCTACTTATGCAAATTTTGATATTGGCAAATTAGAACCTAGAGCTATCAGATGCATATTCCTCGGTCATGCTTTTGGGGTGAAAGGATACCCGTCTTGGTGCAATGATCCTTCTTCACCATATCTCTTAGTAGCACGCAACATTACATTTAATGAATCTGCCATTGTGTCTACTATGTAGGATACAAATAGCTCTGCTATAGGTTCTCTATAGGGCGTCTCACAACAGGTGGAGACCAAAGAAGATGACGGTTCATAGGTTGATGAACAAGGTTCCTCTTCCATGCCAGATGATTTAGTGCCAACTGGAAACAAAGAGGAGACTCCAAAGAGATTCCTACAATGTAACCAAAAGCAAAGGCAAACGAAATGTCAAACCACTCCAACATCGTGACTTTGGTGAGTCCATGGTCCTATGCCCTTTCCAACACCATTGACGTGAATATTGATGATGAGCCCACCAATTTCTATGATGCAGTCGCAGGTGATCATGATTTGCAGTGGATTGTTGCAATGAAGGAAAGATGGGATCTCTTCACAAGAATCAAACTTGGGACTTGGGAGTTGGTACCTCCCAAAGGCAAGAAAGTAGTGGGATGCAAGTGGGCCTATAAGAAGAAAGAAGGTGATTGATACAAGGCATGCCTTGTTGCAAAAGGCTACAGTCAGATTGAAGGCACTAATTATAAATAATGAAGTCTTCTCACTTGTGGTCAAGCATAGTTCCATATGGGTGCTTCTTTCTTTGGTAGCCATTGAAGACCTAGAGGCACTAATTATAATGAAGTCTTTTCACTTCTTCTAAAAATGACAAGATTATATGATGCATTTATGGGCAGTGGTGCTTGTGAAATTATAAAAAGAATAAATTGTAAAAGGTTCTTTGACATTCTTGGTTCAGCGAAGAACATAGAAAAAACATCTTACTATTCTATTTTATCCCTTACCGGCATATTTCCTCTTTTTACTTTTAAGAAGTTAAGAATGGAGCCATGTATTAAAACCAATTTAGGCATCAGATCCCCCGTCTACATCTTTTTCCCCAGTGTGGCCAGTTTTTGGGCGAATAATCTACTCGGTTTTCAGCTATTGCCTGGACATCTTTGTATCCATAATTCAAAGGCTGATATTGCACAGAACTCTAACTTGATATATCCCTTGGCACTTGCATTTGCAGAATCTACAGTCTTCGCAGGACCCCAGTACTTATTAGTAATTTCAAAACTCATATTCTTCAAAAGGGAAACAGAAAGATTAGTGTGTGTGCATTCTTGAAGTTTAGGGAAACAGCGATATTGTAAAAGGACAAAAGCAATGTTTAGTGTGATGTTTTCGCACAAGGATACAAGAAGTCAGGATTCGGGAATAAAAGAAACAGGATTTAGAAGAAAGTAATCCATGTAAATAAGCATGTCAACAATGTGGCAGAATCCAGTTAATGAATATTAACATTTATAATAAGTGCAACTTGCTAGTAGCAAAAGTGATTCGGGAAACATAAGCATGAATAGCACTAAAAGAAAACTTCCTGCAGTTATTCACATACTAAATTGTGCTTGAAGTGATATATGCAGTACAAAACGTTATCCATATTCACATAGAATTTAAGACTTATGGGAAATTCATACAACCCCCAAAAATAGAAAGTTTACAAATTGATGGCAAGTTACAGAAAGGAAACAGCTCACTTGGTGAGTATTGACTAAAACTGCATCAACGGTGCATGAATCTTCTGAAGTGACAACCTTTTCTGAAAGAGATAAAGCATCGTGCTTTTCTGCATCCACCTCTGGGGACTGAACGACAATAGAATAACAAAATAACTAACATAATGAGAATGAGTATAGCAAGATGAAACAAATGGTCTTGAATTTCTGCATCCTCTCTCAAGCCCATATACCAACTAAGAATACAACTAGGAAACAGGGTACAGGATTCATCTTGTGTTGTTATCTTCATAAAAGGTGTATAGTAACTGCATGACCATTACAAAGGCTCACTACTTGGCACTTGTCTCGAGAGTAATACACATTACAGCCTAATACTAACAATTTGATAGCTATATATCGAGTGAAAAAAGAGTCTATAACTGCAACAACAACAAAAGGTGAAAATGTGAATTGTCATCAGGCTGCAATTTACATGTAAGTTTGTGACAGTGCATAATATAGTGTCTTCTTAGTACTCCACAAAGAATTTTCCGAAAGAGGTAAATCGTGTTTAATGAAACAGACGGGCAGAGACAAACCCTATCATATTGATGTATAAGATATGCATAGCTATAATGGCACGTGAACAATCCAATGCTATTGGGATTTACTCCCAAACTGACACGACTCACACTATCGCTACAAAAACTACCAATACATGGCATTTAAGAAAGCCAGCAAAACAGATTTTTTTTTCTTTTTGGGTGGGGGTGGGGAGGTTAAGCTCCTCAACTGAGAATGATAGATATCGGGGATGTCATAATATGGTTCTGCGAGTTTCTGCCTGAAAAACGAGGTCAGTGCCCGGTTAGTGGCATGCCTGCGCACTTACACACTGGGACAAGCACACAACCCACTTTATAAGTAATGATGTGTGAAGCAATGATGGGTTATAAAAGGCAACGAAACTCCTTGTGTATAGCCACATTTTTAGCATACCTCACACCGGCCCAGAGGATTCATTCAGAAAACATGAATTGCATCAGAGAGAGATTCAACAAAGTTAAAGGGATAGATAATCAGCCAAATTGGTTTTGCTATGTGAACCAACAATACTATCATGAAGAGTTAGGATGTTGTCATCCCTCCTTATAGCGAAAAGAGTGTTTGCTGTCCTACCAGCTTTGCTGGAAA
Organism: Alisma plantago-aquatica; assembly: GCA_963693085.1. Classification (NCBI taxonomy): domain Eukaryota; kingdom Viridiplantae; phylum Streptophyta; class Magnoliopsida; order Alismatales; family Alismataceae; genus Alisma; species Alisma plantago-aquatica. The sequence continues at coordinate 1,412,064,120 of OY856409.1, read as the reverse complement.
AGGCCGTTCCGCTACAGCTTGAGAAAGTGCGGAAATTGCTGCTTGCTGCTGGTCTGTCAATGGAGCATTCTGGAAGGAAAATATAGATCAGAATTACGACAGATATGACTAAATATACGTAAAACAAACAATACAGAATTTTTAGACACAAACAATACAGCATTTTTAGACACAAACAATCAGATTATACTTTCAGCTGCGGAGACGGATGAAGACATAGGCTAAGACGCAATCCTCAAGTCAATAAGTAAGTATAAATAAGGACTCAAATGACTGCCCTGGTTACTCTGATCTGACGCCTAAGGAGAAGAGCTGGGCAAAGCGAACGCAGAAATCTAACAACCCGATAACCAATGTGTGTATTTCCAGGACGAACAAAAACTGAACGGTTTCATTTCAAACAATCTAAGCAGCCAGGCAACATGGAGATCAGATCCATTAGCGGGATTGGGAATTAGAATTACCTGTTCCCAAGAGGAAGTGAAGTTGTATCCTTTAGATACAGCGCCGGATTTTGAAAGGGAAGGCGCCGGCGATCGAATGGCGTTGGCTGCCATGGAAGGCTGTGCCGGCCGTCGCGCGGACGTTGCAATGGCCGTGGGAAGGAACCGAGGACACCGACGGCGGTGCGTTTTTCAGCGGCCGGTTAACGCTGGAACTGAAACATGGGCTACATGATCGTCCACTTTTCTGGCTTATTTCCTAGCAACCGCGGTCAACAATGCCGTTTCCCAACCGCGTCAAATGATCCCGGTGAAGGGTTAGCGGTGGGAAACGTGAACTCGCTTTTCCTGAACACTGCAGAAGCTCCGGTCGGCGGTTACTGCCTGCTTGACTTTTATCCTTTACCAGTAAACATGCACGTGCTATACACGAAAAATAAAGAACTCGTGAAATTATCAATAAATTATACTTTGAAAAGATTTCATAAATTTTTTGTCATGCATATTTTATTTCAAAAAAAATACTAGAAACTAATTATATGATATAATTTTATATGTTATCTTTTTTTTTCAGAATGAGTGATGATGATAAGCTAAATTATTTTTACATTTTTATTTTGAACAAAGAATATTGAATCATGATATATATATATATATATATATATATATATATATATTTATTTATTTATTTATTTATTTATTTATTTATTTTGAATAAAGAATATTGAATCATGATATATATATATAGAGAGAGAGAGAGAGTCAAGCTAGAATACACTCGAGTGTATCCAGAGTGGAATACACTCAAGTAGTTTTTCATAATGCAATATTTTTTTTTAAATCTTTGATCTTATTAAACATATCGTGAACAACTCATACACAAAATTTGAGCACATTTGGATATGTATAGCTCATGTTATGAAGACCGCAAAAATTATACATTTCAAATTAGTTTCGCGCGTCGATTTTGTTGCCCTTGGATGAGTGACTTATACTCATCCAAATGAGCTCAAAATTTGTATGTAGCCTAGTTATAGTATGATGGTGAAGATCAACGGTTTACATTTTGCAAAAAATAGTCTTGATATGCAAACACACTTGAGTGTATTCGTGTAATTCGTACACTCGATTGTATTATAGCCTGACTATATATATATATATATATATATATATATATATATATATATATATATATATATATATATATATATATGATGGAACCAAGTGTGGTAGATCTCCTAGTAATATGCAAATTAGAAAATCACATTCAAAGTTATATCAAGTATAAGTAAAACAATGTGCATAACTATTAAATTTAATGTATAATTCTTAAAAGCATATTTACTTGTAGATTTTATTTTAATTTGAAAAAACTTCAAACTATAAATAAAAGCTTGCCGTAAGTATTTTTTATGCATAATCAAAGGAAACATATTCAATCTAATGGATACATTAATTAATGTATAAATTTGTTCTCCTTAAAAGAATGGAAGATAATATAATAAGTACTTGAAATAGATCGCACTAACAAAAATTTATTTTGCTAAAAGCATGTTTTGATTAGGGATTATGAAATAATTAATAATGTATTTGAAAAATGAATTGGTAACAGATATAATCTCATATTTGTGTAAACATGTTTCAAACAAATAAAATCACTCATAAAATTTTGACATTAACGAGATTATCCAAATTTCAGTGTTAACTATTTAAGAAGATTTTTTTTCTTAACAATCTCTCACTATCATTGGCACTTCAGTTTCCTTGGTTTTAAATATTTTTGTAAGATAGGCTTCGACACATGATATTGGCAAGCCATTATGTAATAGGTTTCCATTGAAGAGTATTAGTTCCAATATTGTTATCTTCAAATATTCACCACACCGGTGTTGTGGACTCAAGTTATGCGGAGAAATGTATATGCTAAAGTGCTCTACACATAATGAAATGAATCACATCTTGTCTAGGTCATGGAAATGCTACACATGAAACAAATATATAAAATAGAAAGTATTCAGATGAATGTAGCTATAGAGTAATCATTTAGAGGCAAGTACGATTTAAGAGATTGTATGCCAAAAAGAATATATGAGCAACATGTACAAGAGCCATTAATTTTATTATAGGCAACAACAAATTCAACATTGGTTGTGAAATTGAGATGATAAATCTTCATCCATAATACATGGCATCCATCATTTGTGTCAAGTAGTTTTGAGGAAATAGGCACATCCTCAAAGGAGAATCCTAAGACATTGGGAATCTGACAGAGTATTGATATTTGCATTTATAATATTAAATCAACTCTTGGATCAAAGGATGGAATGTTTAGATGTGCAAATTATAATTTACATGTACGTACGATAGAGAAGCAGTCTTACCTGAACCAGATGATGGCGCTCAAGGTAAGGCAAAGAGATAGTTGGAGGGGGTGTACTGCACGCTTTTGGTGTGGATCACACACCTATGTGGCAAACAGAGAAAGATCAAACAAGTCTTTGTTAAAAAAGTTGTACAACATATCAATTGAATCGTTGAATTTGTTGGTGAATTGCATGGCTAGACTTACCATGATGTTGAAGGGCTCCTTAGCAAACGCAGACCCAGCCGAGCACTGGCAGTGCCAGTCTACCAGAGCAGGATTGTCACGATGATAATCAGGCCGAGCAGAGTCACATTTCGGCCCAAGATGAGTTTGATCATGTTGATATGTACGCTAATACCCATTTAAAGTAGTCTAACCACATGTAAATCATTTCTATCCGATCAACAAGGAGCCATAGATTATAAATGACAAACTTTTAATGATGGTTTGAGTATATATGTTCATACATCTCGGTTGTCCAATATATAACATTACCTTGGACTTGTTTGGTGAGTAGACGGCCAGCAGCGGAGCCACGTATGAGCCGCCTGAGGCATGTGCCTCACCCAATTTTTGGGACATAAACTGTCAAGTTTGTTGTTATGATGATTTCTTTTGTTATAGATAATTTCGTCAGGCAATTGGACGCATCTGTTACTTTTCCTGATGCTTTTGTGTTTGAACGTGAGAACTGCGTAGCTGAATGCTATACTATGAGGAGGTTATGGGTAATAAATGACTGATATCTTATCTAGACCATGAGATTTTTGCCACGCGGACAGTGTCTCACCCGACCTCCGCAAAATATAGAGCGAGTCGTTCGTAATTTTGACTCTAGATGGACACCTCATTATAAGATTAATGCTATATAACCGTTCTAAAAAGTATGTCCATTTCCTTTTGTGATAGCTACACGTTTTAGATTATTACCTCCATTTTTTTTGCTCATCAATGGTAGTGTCGTTTCAAATTTTCTCTCCAAATTCTTGATCCCAGACAATAGTTATGATGAGAAATGTTTGTAATCTGTTTCTGGCTCCTTTTTCATTTGCTTTAGATCCAGTTTAAGAATTAAGGTGTCTCTCTATTTTTGCTAATTTTCTCTGCAATCACGTCCCCTTCTTTTCAAAATTTATTTCCATGCATTCAAATTAGGCAGTTCGTTTCAATTTTATCTCTTATTTTATATGCATTTAACCAAGTAAAGTATTTTTTAGACTTTCTCTTATTTTTTTCTTAAAAATCAAGGAAACACATATTAAAAGGAGCCCTTACGGTGCCTCAGACTAACAACAAGAGAAATGCATACACCGATTACATAAAGAGATCATAAGACGACACATAAAGTCAAGAGGTGCGTTGAGTAGTCACATTGTAGGTTCGTTTATATACTTGTATAGATTCTAACTACTCGCCCTAAGTTTTTACTTATGATTTATGTGGTTACTTGTTTATTAGGTCTTTCTTTTTTAGGCTGGTTGTTTCCAAACATTATGGTGGCAAACAATCAACTTCTAATATTTGTGCCTCACTCGGTTTTAATTTCTAGCTCCGCCACTGTTGACGGCAGATATCATGTCGAAGCATCATCATGGCCTAGTATATTTGCATCATGGCACGACACACTTAGAGACGGGATCCCCTCAATCTTCTTCTTATAGACGGGTTGGGGAAAGAGAACGGAGATAGTATCAGAAGAGTGGCCCTTGGCTGGGAAATAGTGAATCAATTTTCTAAGGGATGTAATAGGAAACGACGAAGGGAAATGAAGAAAAAAAAAACACAAATAATGGGTGTGCAATCTGCTGCATTCAAGAGCAAAACATAGTGACAAAGAAAGAGAATATAATAGATAACACAAATAACGTGAGAAAATATCGCCAAGTGAGGAAGAGTCACCAAGTTACAACAATTTGAATTTGATTACCAAATTGACGAGAGGGAGTAGTTATGAAAAAGGTGCAGTGACGGAGTGTGTTGGGAAGAGAGAGTGGTAAGTGTTTGTGCAGAGGTTTTAAATTTGGTTACCAAATGGATGGTGAGAATAGTTATGGAAGGGCGTCATGGATGGAGATATTGGCGTGTGTTAGGAAAAGAGTGGGGGGAATGCTCTAATGAGGTGTTTGGGCTATTTGTATGGAAATGATCGAGAGTGAGGACATAATATTTTCATACTCTAGTTACAATGATCTACTACTTTGGATTAATTTCATGTGTGCAATTAGAGCTCTTTTCTTCTCTTTGTCTTTTCATAACGCATGTTTGTTCTGTTTAAATGGATATTTTATTAGTTTGAAAATATTGAAGCTTAGTTTCATTTACATTTTTTATGAACTTTTTTGCGAATGTATTTTATAATCACTCAAAACATAACTATAATGAAATGAAATAGAAGGTAGACAGGATACAAGTTGTGTCGTGGGCCCCTTTGGATGACAAAATCAGTCATTGGAAGCACTATATACATAACATGGGGGTCATGATATTACTATGCAAACTTTTGAACCCATTTGAAAGATCCACAACTTACGGTGCTAAGATCCTAAAAGTATCAAATTTAAAAGATCTAAAAGCATGTTGATTGTTGATATTTTTGTAGTTGAAGCCTGAGAGCTCCCTACAATGGTCCCTGCATGCTCCCTAAAAGTGTCTAAGAACTCCCTGTGACAAACCAAACACACCTCATCAATTAGAAATAGATGAATCATAAGATGCTACTTGAGAATAGTAATGTCGTTTACTGGTGGTGTACAATCCAAGTCCATCAATCAGAATAGCAAGAAGAAAATCATGAGCATACTCAGCTTGCAAACATTCAAAAACTATTTGAATTCTCAAAAAATAGAATTAACAAAAAACTTTTTTTGATTCAATGTAAATACTTTATATTAAATTATTTTGAGTTTTGCATTTGACATTCTTTTGTTTTTACTTTATCAATAGCAATATTCATAAGTTTTGTCTAAAGTTTTGACAAGTGAAAATAAGAGAGGGGCACCTATTTATATGGTGAATTATCCCATCTACGAGGATGGAATTACATTACTAACTATCATTATATGGATAAGTACACTTAAAAGCATTAAGTGAAGTAACTATGTACATGAATAGAAAATGGTGATTTTTTACGTCTGACATCAGAATGAGTAGATCTCTTTGAATCAATCATTGTAATAGCTAAATTGAGCATTCATTGCATACACAATGTCATTTGTGATGAACGTGTGACCTAAAAGCCTATCACTATTGTTCTACTCCTTACAATTCTACTCATAACTATTTGTTAGATGTGAAAAATGGACTAGTTGTCATCTAGATTAGTGGTTTAACTTGCTTGAATGGAATGTTATATATCTTGCAGAGAATATTAGAAATTGTTTCATCATATGTTTAAAATGATGATGTCTTGTGAAGTGATAATCCAATATGTGACCATTATCATAAAAAACAATGTCAAGAATAAATTAAAAACTGCATTTGTAATTAGGTTCGGATGAATTTTAAGATTTCAAAAATAGAAACTCATCTTGTGAACTAGGTTGGCAATACATTGCACGGTTTATAGAGTATCTCCAAACTCTAAAAATGCAATGTCACAGAATATACTTTCAATATTTTGTTTTTCATCTCTCAATCCAATTCATTTTCTAGTCCTAGGTGTGGACATCTTACCAAATATTAAATCAACTAATTTCAACTATTATAAAACATATAAAGTAAGTGAAAGTGAAGGGGGCAAACTTGAAAAGAATAATCCTCTATCTCATAAGATTTACTTTAATATTTATGCATTTATATTAGATTGTCATGATGACAATACAAAAAGAAACTTATGATGATGAAACAGCTCATATATATATATATATATATATGAGCTTCCTTTTGAGGGAGAAAAAGGAAATTTTCATATTTTTTTAAGAAAGATGGATTGGAGACGAAGAATGTCGTAACAATTCCCTTCTCATTTTGAAGTGTTAGTATAGATAATTTCATACTTTATGTTTTATAGTTCCTTCCTTGTAGATACCCCCTTCTCTTACGGTAAATTTTGCATATATTGCATTAATACTACAACAAGAAAGAGTGAGAGCAAAGCCTACTGATAAAAAATGATGTGAAATGTTATTTTCTTAAATTATAAGAAAGTGTGACCAGTTAAACCCTTTCCCCGACTCAAGTGGGAAAACACAAATATCAGCCAATACTGACATATCAAAATAGTTCTAGCTATATTTTGTACACCTAGTGCAAATATAGCTAGTATGCATCCTGAGTAAAGGGAGTGTTGGTGGTAGGTTCACAATCAGTCATAAAACTTTTTTTCCTTTTTATGACATACATCTTTATAAGATTTTGACACAATGAATCACAGTTGTATTGAATCACAAATAAGTATTTTCGCACCTTATGTGGGTTGTGGGTAAAAAGTATAACACTGTTGTATTATTTCCTAAATGTAGTGAAAAAATAGGCAAGGGTAACATTTACATACAAGGGTAGATAAAAAAGTAAGTTCATGACAATTTAGAATATTATTTCTTTGATAGAAAAGACTTTGAAGATAGTGGAGATCATGATCAGAAGAAAAGTCAACAATAGCTTGCTTGGAGGGAGCGAAGTGGATATAAAATAATGTGGAGAGATTGGAGATACATGGTAACATATCAGGAATATAAGTATTAAAAATATAGAAATACTCAAATTAATGTTATAAAGATTTTGAAGGGTATTTTTATCAAGATCACGAAGATTTGTGATAGAATTATATTTATCAATCTTGTTCTTGGGGTAATGTTTTCAATATTATAAGAGCTTATGCCCCCCAATTCGGCCTTGCTGAGGAGGCTAAGAAGGATTTTTGAAATATTATAATTAGATGATGCAAGGAATGCCAGACAAGAGCATGATTAGGAATGTTTGAATATCCACATCGGGAATAATATCGTCAATTATAAGAGAGATCATGGTGGTGTTGGATATGGCCAAGAAAAGGAGAAAGAAAGTGATATTAGAATTTTCAAATGTTTATGATATGATTTTGGCAAACATCAGAAGTGGAAATGAATGTAACCAAATTGATGAGTTCCTTATAATGCAGACAGATTAAAAAGTATGTGAGGATTGTAAGGTTATCCCAAGAAAAAAAAACCACCACCCAACATATTTTGGTTGTTTTGGATATTAACATGAAGATTGACAAAGGTAAGCATAACAGAATCCTGGATAGAAGGATCAAGTTGTAGAATCTTAGAAAAGAAATGAATTATTTTATGACAAAGTTATCAAGGTGGGAATATGGAACTTGGATTTATATTATAATGTAATTTGGAATAATATGATCTTTGCATAAGAATTGCCAAAGATATTTTAAGAGAGTCCAAAATATGTGGGCCTCCCAAAAAAAGAGACCTAGTGGTGGGACTATGAAGTACAATTGGCTAATAAACCCAAAAGCATAGGAGTCTTCCCAAATGTTCGTATGATGCAACTTTTTAAAGATACAATCTAGCTAATAAAGAAGCTAAGAATGTAGTCCAAAAGGTTAGAGATACATTAAAAAAATGTACAAGAAGTTGAAATTTAAATAAGGGGGCTAATATATATATAAGAAGTTGATAATCAAAGAAGGGTGTGTGTGTATATATATATATATATATATATATATATATATATATATATATATATATATGTGGATTGTATAAGAAAAAGAAAAGAAAGAGACTTGAGCCAAGTAAAATGAGTAAAAAATGAAGATAGTAAAGTGGTGGTGAATGATGATGATATTATTGTTGGATTTTTTGGTATGCCACACTCAAATTTTGGTGATGCAATATTTTACAAATTATGATACTAACATGTGTATTAAGTGTTTCGGGTGATCAAGGAACCAAGTCAAGTTCCAAATACAAAGACCATGCAATTTTGTATATGTTTGGATGCTTGTAGGTCAAGTTGCATAATGAGTATAAATTGTACAAGTGTGTTTTTCGTGCAACTTGTTAGGTATGATGTAAGGAAAGTGATGATTTTGCAAAACCTACCCAAAACCCTATTCCATACATATATGTAGCCTTTAGGTTGTTAGGTTTTATTACAAAAATCATTAGATAAGTTATCCTATGTTTAACACATCTGCATATAGAGTTTTTTCTCAGTTGAAGTTTTTGTTGATCGAGATTCACTCAATCGAGACTTTGTCAATCCGCATATAGCCGTTGCAAATTTCTATATTTTGGATCATTCTTAGTCAAAGTATTATTCAGTCATATGAGTCTCGATCAAACTCTTTGTTGACCGAGATAAGTTTTGTAGTCATAACTAATGCAACTCAACTAGCCGCTACAACTCAACAACCTTAAACACTCCCACCAACTACCCTAGCCACTTGTAAGTGATTTCTATATATATGAGTAGGTTTAGGACACTTGATACACACTTGTACATTCTACTACTTGCTATTCTACTCAAAGATCTTAGCTTCTTCATTTGCTATTATAAGCTTCCTTCAAGCTATCCTAAGACTTAGCTCAATACTAGTATCCTTCTCCACCACATATATCCTTCCTAACCCTTGTGGAGAAGATTATAATCACTTGTCCATAGTTCTTGATTGTATATCTTATGAAAGAGTGTTGTAATTTCCTTCTTCCTTTCTTATTCATATGCTAGAGTTTGTTGTTGCTTCTCAATACTTCAAGGTAGAAGGTTGTGGTGAATCTCTCTTGGTGCTACTTCAAGGTTGAAGGTTGTGACTAAGGTGGTGGAGGTGGATTGTAATCCTCTTCATGTGAGTGACCTTCCTGCAGCCCGTCAAAGAAGTGGTAGTTCTCCTTGAGCTGAAAAGGAGGATTTGTCTTGTTCCAGAAAAGACACTGGTAAATTTTTTGTATTGTGTATTGATATAGAAAAAGAATAGAATACTTGGTTTAGAAATCATGGTAGTGGATTGATGTTTTTATACATAATCACTCTAATTTTTTATCACCTTGTAGTTTCTTATTTTGTCTACTTCAATTGCTTTTATTTCCACATTCTTTAAGCAAGTTACAACTAACTGTGTTTGTGTTTTAAGTTGCAAATATATTCATGTAGATCTATTCACCTCCCATCTAGAGCTTGCAATTATGAACAAACAGAATAAACTACTTTCATAAAATTTTCATTAGAGATGCTTTGATTAATATAAAATACCATTGTAACATGAATAAAAAAGAGGCATCACATATATATGAAGATTTTCACTATATGAGGTCAGGAATGCTTTGAAAAAGATGAATTTGTGAAAGGCATGTGGGGCAAACGATATCTTCCTATTGATGTATGGAAGAGTATTGTGGTGAAGGAGCTAAGTGGTTAAATAATTCATGCAATAATATTACACGTACTAAAAAAAATGCCAAATCCGTAGAGAAGCAATACCATAGTCTACATATATAATAACAAAGGAGATGTCCAAACCTATACAAACTATAGAGGTATCGAGTTAATGTGTCATACTATGAAGCTTTGGGAGAGGATTATTGAGAAAAATACATATATAACACATATATCATACAAATAGTTTGGCTTGATGTCTAGAATATCCACAAAATATGCTTATTTTTTAATAAGGAGGATTATGGATAAACACAATGAAAATAAAAAAAAATCTTCAGATACTTTTTATTGATTTGGAATAGGCTTATGTTCATGTACCTTAGAAAGTTTTATGGTGAGTTTTGGAGAAAATGGGTGTGCTAATCCAATACATTAACTTAATCAAGTACATTTATGATAACTCAAGTACAAATGTTAGGATTCCCGAATGAGACACACCAAAGTTTCCTATCATTGTTTGGGTACTTCAAGGATCAAACCATATCTATTAATATGTGTTATGGATAAGTTGAAAAAGTATATTCATGATGATATATTAGGTGCACATTATTTGTTGATGAGATTAAGCTAATAAATGAAACTAAAGAAATATTGAACAATAAAGTTGAAATTTGGAGAAATATGTTGGAATATAGCGGACTATAGAGTTGTAGAAATAAAATCAAGTATTTGCATTGCAGTTTTATATAATCTAAAAAAAAATCAAGTATTTGCATTGCAATTTTATGCAAGAATATGTGGTCAAGTAAATGGAGTGGTACCAAAATTCTGTAAGTTATGTGACTTGAAGCTATCCTATAAATGGATTAAAATATTAAAGATGATGTTTGTCATGATATAATAATATATTGGTCAAAATGGATGAGTGCAACTACATTAGTATGTGAGTGGAAGATCCCCCTCATATTCAAAAGTAAGTTCTATAGAACATTTATATGACCAACCACGCTACATGTAGTGAAGAAACATGATCTCAACAAGATGAATGTGGCCAAAAATGTGTAAGTTGAGATGGATGTGAGAAGACAAACAAGGATCCCTTGAGAAATGAATATATTAGGAAAAAATTAGGGTTGGTGAGAATTGAGGACAAGTTGTGTGAGGGTCTCTTGCGATGATATCGACATGTGCAAAACATACCTACAAATGTGTTTATTTGAAGCAATGCTATTGAGTCAAGAATAATTAAAAGAAAAAAAGGTTGGCCTAACTTAACTTAGAATAATTATGTATTTGAATTCTTACATATTTATCAAAATATTATCCATAACAAAGTTTATTTGAAAAGAAGGATCCATGTAATTCTGGCCAACATGGTTTGAATTGAGGCATAGATGACGATAATGATGGAAGAACAATGTCTCAATATGGAATTTTTGAGTTAAATCTTTAGGTCAATTTTATTTTTCAAGAACTTATACCAAGTCCTTCAACCCCTTAACCCTTATACCTCTTCTCTGACAAGTTTCCCTGCTCCTTTTCCACATACATTGACTCATTTTGACCATTATACCCTCCTCAAACCAATAAGGATTCCAAAAAATGAATTTTTTTCACCACACAACTTCCTCATCCCTTTCTCCTTAGGAAACAATGAAGGCATAATGTTTGTATCCTCCAAGCTTTGTTCATCGAATTTTTTATCCTTTCTAAAGACGATCTTACACCAAAATCTAAAACCTTTTTCCTTCCCTCCAGAGAGAGAAACATAGATCTAACACCCATGTCTAGGTTTATCTCCTAAACCTACTTTTTCATTCTTGATCTCTTTGTGTTATAATAACAGGATACCCTAATATTTTACTAATGACTAATGTTTTTGGATTAATAATAAATAAATGACTATTGTTTGAGTAAATTACCTTAGGAAAAATGAACTCTAATTAAACCTTGAATTAGTAATAGGCCCAAGATTTACAAATCATAGCCTATGTCAGGGTTTCAGATAAAAGAAGGGTTGAATTCTTAAAATATTAGTGTGATATGGTTGAGGTCTTTGTGAGAGTGTACGTATGTGTTTTGTGATGTTTTTGAAATAAATGAATCCATGAAAGGAATATATATATATATATATATATATATATATATATATATATATATATATATATACATATACATATACCTTAGAATAAGTTTTAATTCTAAAGGTAGGTTTATATCTGCTGGAACAGGTAATTTGATCAAACTTCAGTCTATTCTATTTGACTTTTTTCTTGGAATGGTCATATTGAATAAAAGTGTCTTGCCTAAATTGCAAAACATAAAATGATGTATTTGATGAATGTATTCAATTTTATTGAATATTTTCTTATTGGATTGATATTCCTCCATGATATATCTCCTATTTATCAATAATACATGTAATAAATAATAAGAAACTTGTGTCTATGATAAAACTTTGACTTGGAAATGCCCACTCAATGAGGCAACAACACCTCAAAGAAGATTCTTGTCATTAATTTTCAGGTACTAGAGTTGCACAATGTATATATGATACTAGGTGGTGGTTGTCTTGTGGTTGTTAGTAGTTGTTACCTACTTTTTGGTCCAAGACCATGCACACTCAGGTCATGGTCTAAGACGGAGAAATAATTTGATTTTTTTTTTCACGTTTCCTTCTAGCATATATTCATTTGTTATATATTCACAACCCTATTGTATCAAAGAATGGTTTGCATGTAATGTGTTGTGAGTTAAGAAGGATCTAAATGTACCATTCTTGAGTTATGAGGAACATGTTTATATGACATGAAGGTTTATTAAATGAGAATCAAAGTAATATATATTGATATTAGAATGTGAATCGAATATGCATATCAGTTGAGTCCTCTAGATTGATATGAGTTTTATGCTTATTATTCCACATTAGTTGGTTCAACTCGTTAAGGTTTAACTATTTTATCAATGACAGGTGGCTAGTTTCCTTTTATCCCTTACCTTTTGTATTAGTTTGATGGGTGTGCATATTGGTTGGGACAATAAAGAGATAGGATTGGAGTCTAAGTTGTTTTAGGACGATGATGTCAATATGATGATGTTGTGGCTAGTAGATCAAATCAGTTTGTGTTGAGTTTATTTTTGTTTATAGCATGAGTCATCACTTTCTACACTCATATAATACCGCCTCTTCTTATCTTAGATTTGGTTGATAGAAGAGAAAGTCAGAAGGAAGGACAACACAATTTTCTTTTTGGTGATGTTGTGTCAAAAAAGAAAATGTTTTGAGCTCTATATGGGTTCAGCCATGGACCTTACCATATGCTCCCATGATGATGGTTGGAGATCCAGGTTTACGTATATCGCCCTGGCATCTAGGGCGGAAGGTCTTGGGTTTCTCTAGTCACTGTTGCTCCCACCCCATTGGTGGGCCTCTACTAACACACTCCATGATTGATGAATTAGTCATACAATGTAGAATAGTGAGCATCAATGATGTGGATGTTGCAACTTTATTATAGGAAGATGACATCCCGAAAAGGGTACAAATGGATCTTATCCTAGTTGAAAGGGTATGACAAAGAGTCCCTACAACTTCAACAACTTCCAAAGGGATAGGAGCATGATTTGTGGCCTTATGTGGAAACCCTCTCTTAGACAAATCGAACATGTGGTCATTATTATTCACTTTGAGGACAATAATGATAAAACCATTTCTTATAAGGAGAACTTGGAGTTTTGAAAAAAATCTCATCCTCCTAAAAATAGCCAAGAGAATAGTCCAACCCTCTTAATCACTCATGAACAAGTCACCAATGTGGATCACTATACAAACTCCCCTTAAACTATAAATTGGACAAATTTTGTTGCCATTGTTGTTGGAAGGGTGGCCAGATTCTTGGATACAGATAGAAACTAAACGTCATGGGATAGATCCAAATGAGACAAAGTTATAATCAATGTGAAGAACCCACTCAAGACAAAGCAAAAGATGAATGATCTACAAGGAAAGATTGTAGATATTGACATCCACTTTACCAAACCATTGCTATAATTATGACATGTTTGGCCATGTACGTAAAGAATGTCTAGAAAGGGACCTTGAGAAGGATGGCTTGTGGGGTATTTGGGTGCGGGCTTCTCTATAAAAGATAACTATAACAAGTCAGGGATAAATTGACTACGAAATTTGCATAAAACAACTAAACTTTGGAGCTAGAAGAAAGGGGCATATTGGTATGACATCTCTAAATAGTGAAGTGATGAACCGATAAAAATAGGGAAAATGAAGATGGATAAAGATGGGACAAAATCGAATTAAAGGTGGAGGGAAGGGAACAAAAAGAAGGGAGTAGTATAAAAACCAGAAGGAGTCATAGTACAAGGAGGAAATATTTGAATATGGGGACTAGATACAACTTCCAAACCTACTCATGAGATCACATCTCAAGCCAAGATTTCAGACAATTCTATTGTAGCAAGTACACCTCACAAGAAACCTTGATCATCTATGAGTACATCATGTATCACCCTCTCTTAAAGGAGTTAATATCCTCTCTTCAATACAAGATGAGTAGAGCAACTTCCCCACCTACCAAGTCAGATATGGATCAAGGGGAAAAAATGGGGCCCATAGACCAAGTGACTTCGGCTATGCTTCACATAGTGGGTACAACCAATATGACTATAAAGACATGGAAACTCCCAAGCAATGAGAAATATAAGAAAAAATGAAGAGGGGTCCTTACACACTTTAAAGTAGCCAATAGAAATTTATCTTGATGAAAACAAGAAAAGAAATAAGCAGGGCGAATGATCTTCGAGCAGAATAGTGGATGAGAGGAAATCTAAGATGAGCATGTAGAATGTAACAAGCATGGTGTGGTAGGTTTACTCCAACCAAGTAGATGGTGATCAGGAGCAGTGAAGATCCTCAAATGCAATGGCTTGGTTGTTGGAAACTATACACATTTCACACTCTCTATTACACGTGTTGGTAGGGGTGAGCAAATAATGGTCCATACCATAAAATCAGACTGGACTGCTCAATTTGGTTCGGTCCAGTCTGATCCATTATGAGTTTGGTATGGTCTGCGGTCTAGGAATTTTGGTGAGTTCGGTCTTCAGTTCAGTCCAAAATTAGTCCGGTTCAAAATTGGTCCGACCATAAACCGGACCGCAGATCGACTTTTATATAAAATTTATAAATATATGTAGGTATATTAGGTAATAAGTACAAATAAAATATATATATAAGTACTAGTAGTGTAAATGTTTGCTACTAATATTGTATAATTACTAGAAGTGACTAAGATTATCAACTTTATACAATTAAATTAGTATAAAACATATAAAAAAGGCTGATTACGGTCCGATCCGGTCTTACCACAAAACGGTATGGTCCCGGTCCATAAATTCTTACAAAATCGGTCCTCAGTCATAGGGGTATAAACGGTGCGGGTCTGGCCATACCCATAGCCATACCCATCTAATTTAGCGGGTCCGGTTCCGGTTCTAGACCCGTATAATACAAAACCTGGACCCGCACCATACCCGTACCTGCAATAATAGCGGGTTTGCGGTGCGAGTATGCAGGTAAGCGGTTCTATAAAACATCATATTGTTTATGTAATAGAAATGAATATGTTATATATATTTAACACAACAAGATATTGTTATCATATAGTATATTAACATGTAATAGTTATATTAGACAATGCTATATTCTATACAATAAAATTAATTGAGTAATTATTTACATATTTATAGTCATGATCATAACATTTAATTTATGTAGAAAGTAATGTAGATTAGTAGACATTTTGATTTTAAGTTTACATATTATGTTCGTTATTGTAACTAGAATAGTTAATTCTTAGTTATATGACTAGTCTCAACCTTAGAGTAGGATATAATCTCAATAATTATATTAATTAGACTAGTAAAGTATAATATATATAACATATTATTTTAGTAGTTACTTATGTATAGTGGGTACACGGGTCTAGCGGGTCTGAGTCCAAGCATATCCATTATTGGACCCGCTTATATGCGGGTCCAAGGGTATACGGGTCCAAGGGTATGCGGGTATAAAAAATTAGACCTGTGATGGGTTTTTTAAGGGTCCGGATTTGCGGGTCCGCGGGTCTACCCGTACCCATTTACAGCCCTACTCAGTCAGGTCTGGTCTAGTTCTGGTAGATACTCAGCCCTACGTGTTGGAGTGAATGCCCATACTTCATTTTCTATGTGGAAATAAATATCAAGATGCAAAACTTGATGAGATCTCTAAGAAATGTCAGTATAAAAATAGTGTGTGCATTAATAGCATTGGTAGATCTAATGGTATGTTTTCATGGTGGGTTGACCATGATATGATTATGGAATACTATTATAGACACCATTTCAGCACAATCATTTATGGGAAAGGGGGCATAGTGGGTTGGATATGTATTGGTATCTATGGATGGCATGTAACATGCCAAAAAGTAAATATGTGGAAAATAATGACTACCGTCATCCCAAGGAATAACCTTACTACCATTTTTATTGGTGATTTTGATGAAATAACCAACCATAATGAGAAAGTTGGAGGCAGCGTAAGGAGGAAAAGTCAATCAACAACTTCAAAGGCATCATTGACACTTGTGAGCTAATAGATCTAAAATGGAAAGGGAATCTTTTTACTCGGGTAAAAGGGAAAAAACCAAATATTATTGTCATGGAAAGGATGTAGTGTGCTCTAGTGACTCTGTCATCGAGTGCTTGCTTTCATGCATCTGCTATAACCCACTTTTTGCACTTAAACTCTGAACACTCTCATATACTCCTAAAAAACAATGAGCATTTGGAAACCCCACAAGGGATATATCTTACATATTCATAATGGATCAACATTGGCTCCTTGATCTTGAATGCAAGGAAGTGGTCAATAAGAATGTGGCTAATGAAGAAAAACGTAAATATCTCTTAGAAGCTTATTGTGTACTCTAAGGTTCTTGGGGTTTGGGTAAAGGAGAAGTTTGGAAACATTGATAGCAATCTCAAGAATGTGGATAAAAACATTCTAAGGGCCCAATCCAAACAAATGTTCACTAAAAACATAACAAATTTCTTAAAACCTTGGAAGAGATAAATGGATTCAAAAGCAAAAGGAAGCGTACGGGTAGAGCAAAAATTAGAGAGATGAAGCATGGGGACCAAAACATAGCCTATTTCCATTAAAAAAATATTCTCATCGGAGAAGGAGGGACAATACAAATTCCGGAAAACTGATAGTGGGGTTTGAAAACACAAAGAAGAGGATGTCACAAATATTGCGGTGGAGTTTTATGAAAATTACTTCTCATCTTGTGGGTGTATTGACCTTTCTTGGCTCTTGAATACATTTCTACGATGATTACCCCAAACATGAACATGGCTCGTAAGAGGGAGCCACATGAGGAAGATATAAAATATGCTCTATTTGATATGCACCCTAATAAGGCCTCAGGTCTTGATGGTTTTCATGCTAGTTTTTTTTAAATCTCAAAGGTTCACGATTGGGTTAATATTCTTTCCTACATCAATGGATGGTGGAAGGGTAAGGGTGACCTAATTGTCATTAACGAAACATTTATTGTTCTTGTTCCAAAATGACGAGATTTGGGAAAAAAATGACAAACTATAAATCTATAAGTCTCTACAATGTGGTGTACTAGATCATATCCAAATTTTGGCAAATAGAGTGAAAGCTTTCCTCAACAAGGTAATCTCACCCAATCAAAGTGCCTTCACTCCCAAATGCCTCACCACTAATAAAAACCTTATTCATTTGAAACTTTCCATGCTAAAAAATACAAAACTAAGGGGAAGAAAGGAAAATTGGACATCAAGTTTGACATAAGAAAAGCATGCGAGTGCATTGAGTGGGACTTCATCAACAAAGTGCTTGGGTTTAGCTTTATTTAGCATAAGAAAGTTAATGATCGTATCAATACCATCTCTTTATCTTCCATTTTAAATGGTACAAAAAAGGGTTTTGTAATCCCTAAAAGATGGATACACCTAGGCGACCATATCTCCCCTTGTTTCTTCTTATTTTGCGCAGATGCTCTCTGAACCCTTATAAGTAAGGCTGCATTGGAGGGTTCCATCATAGGAGCAAGAGTTTGTTGAAAGGGACATAAATTTACACACCTCTTCTTCACCAATGACAACATCCTTTTTAAAAAGCAAATTTCCAAGACGCTAAAAGAATAGTCTCAATTTTGAGCTACTACAAGCACTCTTCTAGATAGAAGATAAAGTACAACAAGATAGAGATTTCCTTTAGAAAGAACATTCTTGAAAGAACAATAGGTCAAATAAAATTTGCACTCAAAGTATAAGAGGTGAGCACACATGACATATATATCGGCCACCCAACATCATAGGAAGTTCTAAACGATTGATCTTTAGGGATCTGAAGGACAAAATCTGGAGAAAGATAAGTTGGTGGAAGGAAAAACTTCCTAACCAAGTAGGGGAGAAGGTATTTGTCAAGTCAATAATCCAAGATATACTGGCTTATATATGGTGTCTTCTGCATACTTTATGCAACCATTAATTGCATCACTCGCATGCTAGCAATTTTTTGGTGGGGTAGACGTACCATAAAAGAGAATACACTGGGACTCCTAGACAAAGTTGTATTCTCTAAACAAGAATGGGAGTTTGGATTTCAAATATCTCAAAGTGTTCAACTCTACTCTTCTAGAAAATCAATATTTTCTCCTCCTTACTTGCCCTGGACCGATTGTAGCTTCTTTTTGAAGGCTAAGAAGGTGATTTTATAAATGCTCAAAAGGGTTTTGACCCTAGTAACATGTAGCTTATGTTTAAAGTATAGGAAGGCTATTTTATAAATTCTCAAAGGGGTTTTGACCCAAGTATCACCTAGAGGAGTATATGAGGGGAAAAAATCCCTTCTCATCAAAGGTATAAGGTGGAATATAAACAAAAAATTATAGAACAAAATATGGATTGATAAGTGAAAACCAGAATGGATGGATTCATGGCACTTGGTTGACAATGTGTCTAGTCAAATCACTACCTTTATGGGTGAGCTGATAAACACCTCAACAGTTGAGTGGGATATGAAATCTATTACAATGTTCATCAAAGGGGACCAGATTGTGGCAATCCTGATAAACCTGATGTGGCTTACTATAAGATTGATAATTTATTGACATCCAAACACGAATATTATCTTCTTGGTTTTCTTTACTTATAGGATGGGATCCCGTGGACAAAATTGGGATTGACAATCACACAATTGACAACATCAGGCCAATACGTTGATCTCCATATGGCACTCAACCCTTCTACCTAAAGTTTAACATCATTTAAGGATGCGTTGCTTCAATCACCTCCCAACAAAGTCAAATCTCAATTCCAAACATGTTGCTTCATTTGATTTATGTGAGATCTATAACACTGGTGAGGAAACTACCATACATACCTTCTTGTGCTATATGCATACCAACACCATCGCATCAAACTCCTCTATGAAATTTACATTGGAAGGGGCCCCACACTTTGACTTTGCCTATCTGATTAATTAAGTCACAACAAAGTTTAATATTGGAACCGTCAGGGTCTATCTAGCCATATTCCTTGTATCCTTGATTTATAGGAATGATATGGTCTTTATCCTAGGGCTTTTTTAACCCCTCATCATCTTGCATGACAATGTGAATTGGGCACAAAGATTTATATCGTCATCTATATTCAAAATCAACTGATACAAATTCAATGCCCATAGTTCAAAAGTTATAGTCTTCTCCTGCAATAGGACACACCAAGATTAAGATGGATGTGGCTTTCCTTCCTAAAACATCATCATCATGGAAACTATAACATACCAAGATTTTGGCTATTTCGACTCTTGAAACGCTAAACCCAAAATTAGGAGGCTAGTATGCTTGATCTTTATAACAAGGTTAGATATATATATATGCTAATACTCTTTCTTGTGACCCTAATGAACATTTAACACACATAACATGAATAAATCAAATGTAGTCCTAATCATGGATGCATGTGACCCTAACCATACTTTGTATAAGTGAACACTAATAATATGATGACTTGAATATATGGAAACTAACCCTAGACTTTATGCATGTTGATGAGGTGTATGTGATGCATAGTAATCATGTTGACATAAACCCTAAATTGTAATCATCTAACCCTAATCTATGCATGTGTTGTTCCACCTATGATTCTTTAGGGACAATATACTCCCATAACATATATTAATATATATATATATATATATATATATATATAGTGGACTTAATTACCTAAATTAGACCCAATATGTAAGTTGAACTCATAGTTATGTAACGTACATCACCTTCTTTAATAACAAACATAATGATTAAATGTGTGTATTTAGTAATGTGATGTGAAGGAAGTATTAATGTGTAATATAATTTCACTATTATATATAGTGGGATAATGATCGAACATTTTAGCAAGTGGATATAACTAATGTACCATCATCTAAATGTGTGAACCTTGCAATTTGCCGCACCTAGTGTGAACCTTCCCTTCCTTGGCATCATGAGAGAGAGCGTGATGATATGGGATTCCTTTAGTTGGACCTAGGATGAGTGGTGACATCTCTAGAAGTGATTAGGGTTTCTAGGGTTTTAGTTGGTTTCACCCTTGATGTGCTTTGTTGAGTGTCTCGACTTATGTCTTGGCCTTGTGATGTGTTTTGGGTGTATATCAAGATGGTTTGTCTCGACCATGTTGGTCTTGGAGTGGTTGGGTTGAGAGAGTTTGTTCTTTTGTGGTGTGTATCGACCTTGGTGTCTTGGTGACCTTTTGTCTGGACCATGATGCATGTGATGCCCTTATTTTGACCTCCTTGAGGTGTTGCAATTGAAATCAATGTGTTGGGGACCTAAGCGGTCGAGATCCAACATTGGTTGTATCACCATATCGTGCATGCATGGTTTAAGTTGTTGCATGTTGGTTTCTTTTGTGGACAAGTGTCCCTTGCCTTTAGGTGTTGACACCTCATCTCCACCCTACATCCCTCCTCCTTCATGTATATAAATCCTCTTATCTCCATGTAAGTGAACCTTTTGGCCTTCCTTCTTCCTCCCTCTCTTTATCTCGTCCTTGGAGCTTAGTGGAGCAAGGAGGACTAATCCTTGGATCTTTGGTGATCGAAATCCCTTGCATGTGGTGAATCTTGGTCATCTTCAACCTTAGTAAGTGTATGCCTTTCTTTGGTAACATTTTCCTTGGATATCCTACCCCATCTCCTTCTCTTTTCTTGACCATAGACCATGGATCATCTGTGGTGGTTGTTTTGGAGAGAAACTCCTCATCACAAGGGTCATAAGCCATGTTTTGACAAGGTAGTACCCGAGTGAGGGGAAGTTTCTTCTCTCTTTTCTTCTTTCTTCTTTTGGTTTGGTGTAGGGTTTCTTTTCCTCTTTTCTTGAGCAATCTTTGACCTTATTCTCTTCTTCTTCTTGAGGTGATCTTGTGGTCAAGAGTGGAGCTTCATCACCCTTAGTGATTGTGTGCTTGAAGCTAGTGATCCTTGGAGTTGATCTTCATTTAGAAACCCTATTAGTTAGTTCCACCGAGTTGTGAGAGGTGTATTGTGAGAACCCGTTACACTAAACGAGATTACACAAACATAAAACATAATCAATAACTAATTAATCACATACCCAAAAATATGGGTAAATTAAAACTGATTTCAACATCAACACCCACTCAAAAATATTTGCATAAGAGCCCAACATCTTTCTTGTATTCATACTGTGCTAAGAATTTGATACAAATTGTTCTATCATCTTAGCCACAACATATATATAGGAGAATAATATTTGTATATGCCACATAAAAAAGCATTAATATGCTAACAAAAGCCCGATTTATTTGAAACATCATATACAAACTTTTCCTGCCCAGACCTGAGAGTACAAGGATGACTCTAGGGCACACTAGACATCTAATCAACTTTATCAAAGATTCATTACTATAGCTCCTCTTTGCTTCCACATGTTTGTTTTCGTCACTTCCTATTACCTAAAAAATGTGGCGAACCACAAGGGTGAGACCCATGTCCCTGCAAGAGATAGAACCTCCAATAATATTTATTTATTACAACATTTTTAAGTAATTAAACAATTAAGCAGTTTAATCATATATAACAAATAAGATCAGCAGTATTGATGATTAACAAAATACATAAAGGAGCAGATAATAACTATCATCATTAGCCAGACTATCAACCTTTATCTTGTTGACAATATAAGCAATTCAGTAGCAGATGCATATCTAGCATCATGAGCAAGTCTAGTAACATAGCATAGCTAACAACATGAGCATGTCTAATTGGTTGAACATATCAACATCATAAGAAGATCTAAAAACATAATCACAACTATCTGGATAAGCATGATTAGTACTATATGCATCTCTAGTTACAAAGGCATGGCTAGCATGCTAAACATAACTAACTACATGATATAGTTAGCATCATGATTATAATCAACAATAGTAGTATAGTTATCAACACAAGCACAGCTACTGTATGTACGCATCTACAATCTTAAGAATATCCACAACCTAAGTGTATCTACTATCTCTTAATTGCATTAAGCATCATCTTTATGTAAAGATAACAAATAAGGGTTATCATACAATGTGAAACGTTGTGTATAACCCTAAACAAATATGCTACACGACTGTATTACATCTTTTCTTATGCCCTGGGGAATTTGAATCATACCATTCAAAGTCCAACTGACCCTTGCAAAGGGCTATTCAGTTTTGTACAAGATCTAGGAGTGCTGGTATCCTAAGATCTCTTCCCCTCGGTCAGTATGAGTAAAAGGTAGTGACATATCAGTCAAAGCTGCCACTACAGTGACATATAGTCCTGTAACTAGCCCACCTTGGTATAGTTCATTACGCTAGAATCTAGGGTATTCAAACCCAATCACTGAGGTACAACCATAGTTGTCCTCTAATCACATCATGTTATGATCACCGAGACACGACTGCAGCCGTTCTCAATCACATCAGATGTATGAGGCATGACCATAGCCAACCTCCACAATCTGCATTGTGGATGACAAGGGTATATCCTCAACTTGCCACCCCCACATACTCAATAGTATGTGCTCTGAGTTTCCCTTAGGAATACTCATTTCACGATCCAGTAAGTTCTGACACTGAAGATGGTTCTACGACACATAGAACTACATGATTAGAGTTGCACTTAATTAGTTATGCCAATTGGGTGAATTAAGGTTGCATCAAACAAGTGGACATACAAACCCTAATTCACTTCTAGCAAGCATATAAATATCACAACTTTGAAAAGATATAAAATGTGTGAAACATAATTTCTCATCTCATCATCACATGGTACTATTCACTTGCCATTCATGAGACCACACTAGTCATCATACTATCACAAGATATAAATCCTTTTCACAATATCACAGGGTATCAACCCTTATCAACATAAGAGGATTACACCTCATTCATGGCTCAACCATGCCCAAAGTTCATTAAGACCATCATACTATTCCCTGTAAGATCATCATTATCTTTGCATGACTTATAACAAGGCTCAACAACATCACTTACATATAATACACCAGATCATCACAATATTGCATTAATAAACTAGGATATATTCATAAACAATCATAGCAGGGTTATATTAACATTAAGAACATTCCTTTATTATATCAACATGCAAGGAATCTAGATATGATTAACCCTCATCATATTCATAATGCACATGTTTCACATAAGCAAGTATCAACCATGTGGATGTGACAACCACCAATTAACACATTAAGGTTATGATCATGTTAAGGAGGTTATTTCACCATCATGCCATCATATAAGAATGTTAAAAATGAATACTCATATTTATCTATTTGCATTAGAGTTAGGCTCAAAAAGATAAATTATATTAATGTTATTAATCAACACTTATACCTAAACCCTAACTCACGACATCCCCATTGGATCATGGATGCATAAGGTGAAGCATCACCATCACATTCCATACTGTTATCAAATATGAACCCACACATAAATCATGGTCTAACCATTAGGTTATAGCATACTAGAGTTTCAACAACATTAACATAGTACTTCATGATTGAATTAGTCATTCAAGGATTATTCATACCCAATTACCATCATTTAGTTATATTAAAGCTAGGTATAACAAGATATACCTCATTAGGGTTACATATCAACACAATATGATTAGCATCCCTTCTATTTATATGAGTGCATAGGTAAGATTACCTTATTAAGGGTAACCCTCCATTTTTTCCATCATCATTCAACCCATATCACCATACCACAATGTCACTCAAAACCATTGGATGTTTAAAAGGTAAGATCATTGGTTGTTTACATAAGTAAACACCTTGGATAAACCACCTATTAAGTCCTTGATTTTTTCTCTATAAAGAGTCACAATCTAACCCTAGATATCCCTTGATTAACAACACAAAAAGTTCCATTGAAAGTAGGGTAAAATCCACAATCGAGTGCTCATTTAAAACAAGCCATCCATTGTCAACAAGTAAGCTTTAAGTTGATCATATAAAGGAAATCATATAAATCACATTATTAGGACCAACATATTACATTATACATCATTCCACTTTATTGGAGGAATAAACATCATATCTTGACCATTGGGTCAAGTTTATATATTAAAACCATCATTTGACCATTGCATCAAGTTACCCAATAAACCATTAATCTAAGGCTTAATTGATGCTACAACTATATGATTAACTCACCATAGGTTTTGGAGACCTGATACACCATCTTTAGTGACAATTAAGTCACCATAGGTTGTTAGATCAACACTATATTCATTAATCAACATCAAATATCAAACTAATAACACCATTGATTGATAGCATCATTAGGGTACTTAGTTGTTAATCACTAGGCTTCTAATTAGGCCAAAAAATGACCTAAGCGGTGAATGTCAATTGACACCCTTGGTTAAAACCATCAATTGTCATGAAGACAACACCATAGGATTGTTGCAATGGTACCATCATCGGGTCATGGGTTTATAGAAGAAATCAGCTTAAAACCCTAAAATTGACCATTGGTTGATAGGAGCTTAACACCATAGGTTGTCAAGCCAACCTAATCCAAGTCATATTATACCTTAGGAATAATGTACACATGATCACAGGTTCATCTATAACTAAAATCAGAACAGGAAACATTATAAAAATCGAAATTCAAGTCAAGCATAACTTTTTAGTGCATGGATCATCATCTTCAAGCAAGAACATGATCTAGAAAGCTTATGGTAAGCAATAAACGTGGAGCAAGTTATAAAACTTGCCTCTAATGAGAAGATGAAACCCTACACATAAGAAATCTCGAACATGTAGGGTAGAAAATCCAAGCATAAGCTATGAACCCGTCCATCTAGCTCCTTTCTTCATCAAATGAGCAAACCCTAAGCATAAGGAGCAAGAAAGGTAGGGTTTTAGAGCTTTAAAGCAATTTATACCATGGAACAACAAGGTTCTAACCTAGAGGTAGGTCTATGGAAGGATAATAACAAGAGAAATGGAGAAGGAAGGAAGAAAATAACTTGCCTTGGTCAAAATCCCTAGAAGATGACCTTGGAAACCCTAGGTAGGGCTAAATGGACCTCTAGGAGACCTTCTTCTCCAAAAAGAGGTTGTCTTCTACCATAGAGAACTTGGTTCTACAGAAAAATAGAGTGGAGTCATTGCTCCAGGTTAGAGGAAAAAGAAATCAAGTAAAGTTTTGTACTTGGGCAAGGAAGAGGTAAATATAGCCCATGGATAAGGATGAGAGCAAGCATGAGGTGTAAAAGTAGCTTCCCCATGTGTCTATGGCCTTAAACTATTAAAAATATACAATCACACACACAAGCACCCCCCCCCACATTCCATAGAGACATGCTTATCCCTCGTTTCTTGAATTTCCAAGCAAAACAAATAACTCATTAGTTGATAGCTACTAAAGGTAGCTCATTCATGAAGGGGTAAACCCTAAAATACCCTTAGAGAAAACACCTTCAAACCAAGGTTTAAATAGATGTCCCATGGCTCAAAAAGCTCAATAATGATAATATAATATCCAAGGAACATAATGCAAGTGATAAATTGTAAAGAAAACCTCTCGATTGGGTAAATTGTAGAAAAGTCCAAAATGTGCATAACTTGCTCAAACAGTGTCTAAATTGGACCAAAGTTGAAAATTAAGCTTGTCTTATGATTTCAAAGCTTATCATGAGGTTATATTAGGTTTATAAGAATTAAATTATGATAATTAATCTTATTCAACTCATTAAGCAAGTTTAGGGGCTTTACAACTATAAACCCCTAACAAGGATTTTGCCCCTGAAATCTAAGGTAAACAAAGATGGGTACTTCCTTTACACCTCATCCTATTATATTCACATGGTTACTTTCATATCATGGTGATGTCACA
This sequence comes from Alisma plantago-aquatica, assembly GCA_963693085.1. Taxonomy (NCBI): domain Eukaryota; kingdom Viridiplantae; phylum Streptophyta; class Magnoliopsida; order Alismatales; family Alismataceae; genus Alisma; species Alisma plantago-aquatica. The sequence continues at coordinate 1,412,037,474 of OY856409.1, read as the reverse complement.
TCATTCATACATATATACTCTTGGGTAAGAACAACCCCCCCATTTAAGAAGACATTCTCAATATGGAATGTAGAAACTTGTTGTGTCATCTATACAACTCTAGTAGTAATGATCAACTTTAAATTCTAGTTATCATCCTAAAATTATATCTATTGTATCAACACATTACTCAAAAGTCATACTTGCTAGCTTTTTACCAATCATGGCATGTGTTCCATACCATTCCTTGAAGCATATAAAAAAGGCGATGTATCCATCCTTTTTTTTTTCTAGATACACTAACACTGGAACACTTATCAGTTCTTTTTCAACATCAAAAGAAATGTTGATGCTGGCACCTGTCATTCCATACAGGAAACATCATTCTTAGTCAACCTTGTTAGGGGTGAAACAACAACATTATCTTCACCTTACTAGGATTTACACAACCTACTTAGAAGACATATCATGATCCCATAAAGAAATTTAATCAACCCCATATCACTCGTGTTCAACTTGTCTCATAGCTATTGCTGCTTCGGAAACCCTAAGGTTTTTTAAGAAATATTTATCATATTTTTGACCATATATGAAATACTTTGACATGTCATCATTCAAAGCTTGATATAACTTTTATGACATGACTGGAACACTATGTTCCTCCTATTCATAAATTCTATTTGTACATTAGTTAGTCTAAAGAACATAACTCTAAACTCATCTTGGTCATGTGAATTATGTCATCCAATCTAACTCTTATGCATAGATATTTGATCATAGGTTTATCTTAAAGGAACACAGTATCACATATCTATTAACCAACAAACCATCTATCCTTGATAGTGGTCTTGCCCAGCTATCACTGAACCATACACAACATTATAGAATCACTTTTGTTTTTCCTTCCAAAAAACATTTAGAGGGTCATCATCAACTCTCTCTCCCTCTCTCTCTACGGAAGAAGAATACTTGGAATGCTCATTTAATAAACATCTCCAACCTTCACATATTTCTCATATTATTGATACATCTTGGATACTAGGATTCATTACCTTGGTATCCACCTCATGTGCTATAAGCAACTCACATCCTTATATCATCTACTTTTACCAACATAACAAATATCAAGACATATAAGAGGAGTCTTCCTAATTATTGGAAGGCTCAAAAGAAAAATCATCACAAACTTTATGAACTTGGAACCATAGTCCAAACAACCTTATGCTATAATAATCTATCCACCCTCATGTTTACAGCGAATCCACACATACCAAGTGGCAATGATCCACTTGAAAGATTTTCCCTGGAAAGGAAATACACAAATGGAAACACACTTCCCACATCATAGAAACATTGGTCAAGGTCACTAGTAAAAAGGTAACCAATTCTATTTTCATTATGGAAGTTATAGCTTCTCATGTATCATTTTACCTTTTTCATTTCAGGTTCCTTTCCATTAGAATAGGAATCATCATGATTAACGTATCTCATTACTCCTTCCTTAATGACTATTTATCACACTTGGTATGTTCTCTTATTTTATTATGTTTTTCAACCACTTATCGACAGGTAAATCATCATATTCCACATTTTCTTCATTAAAACATGCCATGCTGATTTTTCATTAACACTTTCTTACACATATAGGTTGGTCTGAGATTAACTCAGGTTCTACCTTATTTCTTTGTCATTGTTCCCATTCATATTCTCATTTTGTACTTGTTATAGGAGTTCTCTCTATCTTATGTGGATTTCATACCTTGATTCACTTTATAGGCATATACTTGTTTGTCTTTTACTTTATTATCTTTTTGAATCACATCTTCAAGAACTCCTCTTTTCCTTATTTGTATTTAGATTTATATTTCATGGTGTTGTATCTTTCTCTTATATTTACCAAACATTCAAGTTTTGATATATGATGATGCAATTCTCATCTTTTTTAAGGTAGGATTGAGATATTCACACCATGATTTTGTATTCATTATGATCTTTAGATTGTCTCAAAATGACTACTTGATCAGAGTAATTAGAAAGATAACAATCTAATAGTTCCATACTTACCTTTTCTTCAATAATAGAATACCTGACCAGGGCACCCAAATACTGAGATTAGGCAATATGCACCATATTTTAATGTCATATTCCTAACTTAGACATCATCCTAGTACTAAGTCCTAGTGTCCCTATAGACTCAGTGAACCTAAAGCTCTGATACCAACTTGTGAGAACCTGTTACACTAAACGAGATTACTCAAAACATAAAACACAATCAATCACTAATTAATCACATACCCAAAAATATGGGTAAATTAAAACCGATTTCAACATCAACACCCACTCTAAAACATTTGCATAAGAGCCCAACATCTTTCTTGTATCCATACTATGCCAAGAATTTGATACAAATTGTTCTATCGTCTTAGCCACAACATATATATACAAGAGAACAATATTCGTATATGCTACACAAACAAGCATTAATATGCTAACAAAAGTTCGATTTATTTGAAACACCATATACAAAATTTTCCTGCCCAGGCCTGAGAGTACAAGGACGACTCTAGGACACACTAGATATCTAATCAACTTTATCAAAGATTCATTACTATAGCTCCTCTTTGCTGCCACATATTTGTTTTCGTCACTTCCGATTACCTTAAAAAATGTGGCGAACCACAAGGGTGAGACCCATGTCCTAGCAAGAGATAAAACCTCCAACAACATTTATTGATTACAACATTTTAAGTAATTAAATAGTTAAGTAGTTTAATCATATATAACAAATAAGATCAGTAGTACTGATGATTAACAAAATACATAAAGGTGCAGATAATAACTATCATCATTATCCAGACTATCATCCTTTATCTTGTTGATAATATAAGCAATTCAGTAGCATATGCATATCTAGCATCATGAGCAAGTCTAGTAACATAGAATAGCTAACAACATGAGCATGTCTAATTGGTTGAACATATCAACATCATAAGAAGAGCTAAAAACATAAGCACAACTATATGGATAAGCATGATTAGCAGTATATGCATCTCTAGTTACAAAGGCATGGCTAGCATGCTAAACATAACTAACAACATGAGATAGCTAGCATCATGATTATAAACAGCAGTAGCAGTATAGTTATCAACACAATCATAGCTACTGTATGTACACATCTACAATCTTAAGAATATCCACAACCTAAGTGTATCTACTATCTCTTAATTGCACTAAGCATCATCTTTATGTAAAGATAACAAACAAGGGTTATCATCCAATGTGAAACATTGTGTATAACCCTAAACAAATATGCTACACGGCTGTGTTACATCTTTTATTATGCCCTGGGGAATGGGAATCATACCATTCAAAGTCCAACCGACCCCTGCAAAGGGCTATTCAGTTCCGTACAAGATCTAGGAGTGCCAGTATCCTAAGATCTCATCCTCTCGATCAGTACGAGTAAAAGGTAGTGACATATCAGTTAAAGCTACCACCACAATGACATATAGTCCTATAACTAACCCACCTTGGTACATGTCACGATGCAAGAATATAGGGTATTCAAACCCAATCACTGAGGTACAACCGCAGTTGTCCTCTAATCACATCATGTTATAATTACTGAGACATGACCGTATTCATTCTCAATCACATCATATGTATGAGGCATGTGTTGGGTTTTAGGGGAGACAGAGAAGGAAACAGAAACAAAAAATTTCTTCTCCCAAACCCAGAAAAAGGAATCGAGTCAACATCTATACAGTACGAAGGATGGTTTGTAGAGGCATACCTTGTCCCGAGGCTTGCTCGACGACATTACCTCGCGGTGTGCGTGGACTTCACCTCCGGTCTTCGACAGTGTCTGTGCAGCTCCTGGTCTCACAGGGACTGTCAGGATTGACAGCTGTCCTCCGAGCGACAGAAGTCTCTCGCCTCTGAAGTAGTTCACAGAGACCACCTGGAACTCCGATCTCCTTGTCCTATAAGGAATCAGAAGGAGTCCAACCCTCCTGTCGGCGTACTAGTCACCGAAATACTCTCCTGCCACCAGTAACTTTTCTGTAGTTGTCTTTCCCTTACTGTGCCTCCCTTATCGGGTAGCACTTGCTCGGGCTCTCTCTCGGTTACCAAAACCAGAGAGAAAGACAACTTTGCAGAGCAACTGGTGTTCTGAGTTGTTGTTCCTGAGAAGCCTCCACTACCCCTATATATATAGGAGGGTCATGAGACAGGGTTCTCTACCCCGGACAATGCGGGATTAAAGCAGGAGTAGAAGGGTTCGAGATTTCCACAAAACTAACATACTGTGGCAGCTGAACTGATCGGTTCACACCCTAAAACGATCATTTCAGGCCCTGAGTCGATCGTTTGGGACCTGAGCCGATCGTCTGGTGCTCTAAGCCGATCGGTTGGTGCTCCGAGCCAATTGGTTCGTGGTCCTGCTCCAACTCAAATTGACTTTCATATTTGTTTCTGATTAATCAAATATTAATCCTTGTCCAAATAAAATTTGTACAAGTGAAACAAATTGTATTTGCAAAATATTCTTCTAAATTTCCAAACGATCTTGGTTGATCCACGAGTCGATCGGTTTAACAATTGAGCTGATTGTCTCATGACACATGAGCCGATCGTCTCACCAGTTGAGCCGATCGATTCACCAACCTGAGCTGGTCGGTTCATCCCATGAGCCGATCGGTTGGGGTAGCAGACTATGCAAAATCCGTCAATTGTAGTTTCAATCAATCCGATACTCTAATCAATCGGTCCAACACCTTGAACACTATAATTTTGAGCTATCAATTAATTGAGTGTTTAATTGAACTACTAAAATCCTTTAGTAATCAATCTAAACATCATTTGTGGATAAACTCCTCTTCCATGTTAAATCCTATGTGTGTGACCCTGCAGGTCTATTTTACGTTGGCAGTGTAAGTCCATAACACTTATGACTTCACAAGCAAAGAGTGGTGCCTAGTCGCACATCAGTGCCACCCAAGTGAAATAGAAAGTTGGAGAACAACTTTCAATCCTACAATCCGTGAAATGGTGTTACATCAAATGTATAATTCCTTTGTCACTGATATCCCTAATGAACTCAAGGCATGGAACAATCATCATGTCAATGTTCATTCACTTTCTTGATCTCAGAGTAGATTGGAGGAGATATGTATGACATCAACATCACATACTGATTCACACATGCACACACACGCCTATCTCAATCCTACTCATCAAGTGGCCATGGATATCAAACTCCCTCTGGAGGGACAAATCCCATATCTATCACTCACCCCTCAAAAGCCCCATGTGTCAAAGCCACCCAATCATCACCTTTATAACAACCCATGTTTCAGGACTGTGTTTGATGATGTCAAAGTGCACCCAATGACATGTGTTGAGTGTAGTGATTTCAGGTCAAAGAATCACACTCACCACCATCACTGTGAGAACTGACTGTGACTCACCATGTCATGGTTCCATGTGTCAAACTCACGGTGGGTCTGTCCGGTAAACTTGTTCTCTAACAAGTACCTATGTGTTTGGTTTGATATCTCCATATCATGACTAATGATATTCTGTCATCAACCAACACCACAATCTAGTCTTATGTGTCATTGTTGTCTATCTACCTTCCACAATGACATACAACTAGGGACATAATAAGAATGTACAAACTCTTAGCATCCATATGATCTCATCGTTCAGGTCCTTAACCTGAAAGCATACGTTATTGAGTACTGTCATTCTCTAGACATTCAATCTGTTCTATCATTATCTCATATGATTGAACCAAAAACAATTGGAAGCTTGCCTTTGATGCTTATCAAATCAATCTTAATGTATCCCACCAATCATCCCATGATTGGCTCTCAGGGCATATATACCAACAGACTCCCACTTGCACTACGAGCCAATCGCCCTTGAATCATATTCTTAGTGATCTTCAAACATGTCCCACATGTTACTGTGCTCTAGTGCTAACAAAGTGAGTTATGGCAACACCTTGCCAAAGTCGGTATTAACTGCATGTGTCTCATCTCTTCGTTGTACGTCACACATATGAGATGGAGTTGCCATAATATGTGATCCAGTATTCCTTTGCTAACCTTTAGCCACATTGCATGACCAAGTACTCCTAACTTGTCATCAATGACCGGAATAGTTATAAGTTCATCTCATGAACTTCCAGATCCATATAGTATCCATTGTTGTTCTCTAACACACAAATACTCGACTTTTCCTTTTAAACGACTTTATTGGAACGTTTCCATTTATCAACAAACATTCACTTTTATATATCCCATATATATTTTGCGATTTATTTTCTATCCTTTTTGGAAGTTTGCATCAGTATAACTCTTTACAGTGAACCCTTCCTTATTTCCATAGAATTAGTACTTCTCAAGTACTTATGGTATTCTAGTAACCCTTACTAGAACTAGACATACATCCACTCGTCATGTCCCACATATGAGTTATCAGGATGAGCACATCATATTGTCATGTCCTACATACAAGATGATGAATGCATTTTATTTTGCTATGTCCATACATGCAAGATAATGGGATGATTACATACATGATAGATCCATATCTATTCTTAGTGTTTCCATTCTTCATAAGAATTGGACACTTGGCCTTGGGATACCAACTCCATGTAACATGGACAAGTTTTCTCCCACTGAATCTATGCATATTGAACCCTTCAGTATAGATTGCTAATGTATGCTTTCTCTTTTCAGGTCAAGAGGTTTTCGAGAACTATCTCTATAGATCTCTATTCCTATTACATAGGAAACATCTCTATCTTCCTTAAAGATAATTTCCACTTTGGATTTCCATTCTAGAACATTTCCATTTCACATCAACATGTGGAATGTGAATATGCTCCCACTAAATCACATATCCCTTCTTTATTTTTGACATATCAATCAAACCCTTTGACTATATTATCAAAGTAAAGATCACAATTCTGAGTTGCTTGTATTCAATCAATCACATTGATTAGTCCATTATAACTTATAGACTTCATTTGCATTGATGGATTCATAAACCTTATAGGTTGTGTCACATACACATCCTTGTTTTATTCCTCATAGGAATGCAGTTTTAGTATCCATATGCCAAATCTCTTAGTCATTAAGTAGCAATCAACACGCATCATCCTTTTCAAAATGTTATCCATGTGTCTTAACGCTTAAGACTCATTGGCACTTATGGATTTCATCCCAATGGGTGCTACCATCAAGGTCATACCTTATGGTTCATATGGAAGTCATTTAGGATGTAATGATCATAAACCATAACTCAAAATCTGGTTCCTCATATTCATCTAGATAGTTGATTCATCTCATGACCAACTCATCACATATATAATCGAGGTGTATCTACCAAGGATATAAGAACTCACAACTCCTTGTGATTCTTAATGTCCTTTATTAGTGTGGGGTATTCTTTATTTAAGAAGAATTTAGTTATTTGACAATCATCCTCTAACTTTTTAGAGTATGATTCCTTTTTGATTTAGACATCACCATGCCTTATGAGTTCACTATGATACACTATCATAATCACTCATAAGGATCTCAAACATTTTATTCAAGTATTTCATTCATTGATCTCATAAAGAATTAATACTTTACCAAATTCATACTTCATCTATGATATTCTTGAACACTTCAAGATATTCATATTAGTATTTCTCGAAACACTGCTTGAAGTATTAGCATTAAATCCAATAGGTATGTAAATACATCACATGTATTATACATAATAGGATAATCATTCTTCCATTACCTTTAGTGAAGATTGATCAATCATGTCCAAGAGATTCATGTCTCTTACTGGTTCTTTAACCAAAAGAGTCTAGCTTATCCATCATATGGAAACTAGAAATGAATTTCTCATGATTTATGCTAATTTGATTGTTTGAGTTATCAACAACTTTTAGGTATCATTTTATCTTATGCATACCAAGTACCACAAGATAAAAAAGGAATTTCCACAAGGAAACATCAACTCTATTAATTGCCATTATTGTCATACAATATGCAAAAATAAAGTGTTTCTATTGGCAAATTGAAATAGCAGTTCTCAACTCTATTTCCTGCCCTTTAGGCTGAAATAAACTAAAAGGTACTCCAATCTATGGTAGCAACACTTTCTCCAATGATGGGTACTTATTTCTTAGTCCTTTCGTAAAGACCATCACTTCTTTGTAGATCTTACATATCATATATGTCAGATCTCCATCTTGGTATCATATACCTCAGAAGCGGTTCATTTCATGATACCTTAGGTGAAATATCAATCCCCTCCTTCTTCTTCTTTTGTTCTTACAGATATAGAGGGAAATTCCCTCGTTCACCCTCCCATGTGCCTTGAGGCTAAAGACGACTTGGGCTACTGGCTAGCATCAAAACCCTTCTTAGCTTTTCCCTTGCCCTGGGACTTGCCTTTCTTTCTGTTGATCAACATCACAGACTTAGACTTGTCCTCCTTCATTTATACCTATACTATCCTCAACATTTCCAACAACTTTGTCAACGCTTGTCAAAGTTGTTCATGTCATAGTTCATCATGAACTGTATGATTCTTGCAACATTTGCAGTATCATACCAATAGCTATTCTTAGCTCAGAGGGAATCCTTCTTAGTCAGGTTTTTCCACATACCCAATCACATTGAGTGTGTGAATACCTTACTGGATCTCCTTCTGTCATGACATACTAGGACAGTGTCTTGGAGACATCATATGTCTCATGTTGTCTATGCAACTCATAGTTCAGATAACACAACATTAAGCACTCCACATCAATGACATCTTCGGTATGCTTCCATAAGCATCCTTTAAGCCATTGGTGTGGTGGGGTCGAGTTCATCTGGTTCTGGTATAACTAGAACTTAGAGCTTTCTCTCTTCGATCGAGAACACTTCTCAATGTCCTAACTAGTCGTGGAATTATTCCCATTTAATTTGTCCTTTTCAAGGACCGATCACAATGAAAAGTGATTGTTGTTTGTTGTCATTTGTACTACAAAAGGAAATACATGCAATTTAGTCCAAAACTCAATTTTGACTTATTTTGATTGATTTGAAAGGTTGATGATATAATTAGGACTTTAATTATTATCGCTCCCACTATTTTGTTCAAATTGATAGCCCTCACAATCAGTTCAGAAGATTGCAGCGTAAAACCTTCTAGTGGGTCAAGATCCTGAAATCCTCTGAGTCATGGACCAGCTAGGGCTGTCACCCACAACTTAGATCTTCCAGGTAGGCAACTTTTGCCAATTGCATCATATGCAACTCTTGAAAGATGTCATATGCAACTCCCTGCCATGATCACCTCCATGCCTCAAGGTGCTAGATCCTATCTAGGTCACCTTGTTAAGTCTGACCCAAAGCCAACATGATGAATATGCAACCTGCTAGGGAAGACCCACATATCCATCCTTCACTCTTCCATGAGATAGACGGTGCACCACGCTAGGGTGTGCCCACACTTGGCCAATCAAGTTTTTCACGTGTGTCATATTTGGAAGGCATATAAAACTTTAATATTTAATGAGGGATTTGGTTTTATAGGTACATATACATATCCAATCACCACAATACATAATACATATCATATACATGTTATATCCCATAGAAAACATGCAAAATGATAAAAGCGATGATTATGGCCATCCTAATGTGATTCCTCGAGCCAAGAGAAATCACAGTCATCTAGGTCTACATCACATGCAACATGTACAAGATGAACTTTGTGCTTTGCCTTTACTGGGTTTGATCAACTCGTCTCCATGATTGATCAGCTCGCCATTAGGCCGGTCGGTTGGGTGCCACCAGTCGAACAGTTGGCTCCTCCAACCGATTGGTTCGCCTGGTCATTGTGCATCTCCTCAGGTCACCACCCACTTGTCTCGCTCCTCGAGCCGATCGTCTAGATCACCAATCAATCTATTCACGCCTTGAACCGATCATCTCAGTCATCATCAGATTGTCCTCCATTCTTTGACATAACAAGAAATAAAAGATCTATCTTATTTTACATTTGAAAAGGGAAACCCCAAAATACATTCGGGGGGAGCAAAGGTAGGGACAAAAATCTCGAGTTATCTCGAGTTACATTAGGAATAAGGAGGTAGGGAATCGATGCGCAGACCGAGATGCAAGCAACCACATACAACCAAGCACACACATAGGGTTTATTGACCATAACCATGATATACATCCACCACAAAACTTGTTTAAGGGTGACGTGTATCGAGTGCATTCATATTACATATCATATATGTATATTGGGATTTGTGGATTTAGGATTGGACATGCATAAAGCCAATTTTATTCGCATAGTATGCAATAAATAAAGGTGACAAACCAAAATCGATCATATCGATAATCTTAAAGTATAGATCAGTTGACGTGGCTCTGATACCACTGTTAGGTTTTAGGGGAGATAGAGAAGGTAGGGGAAAAAAATTCTTCTTCCAAACCCAAAAAAAGGAATTGCATCAACGTCTATACAGTAGGAAGGATGATTTGTAGAGGCATACCTTGTCCTGAGGCTTGCTCGGAGACGTTACCTCACGGCTTGTGTGGTCTTCACCTCCGTTCTTGGACGGTGTTTGTGCATCTCCTGGTCTCACCAGGACTGTCAGGATTGACAGCTATCCTCCGAGCGGCAGAAGTCTCCCACCTCTGAAGTAGTCCACACGGACCACCTGGAACTCCGATCTCCTTGTCCCACAAGGAATCAGAAGGAGTCACACCCTCCTGTCAGCATACTAGTCACCGACACACTCTCCTACCACGAGTCGCTTTTCTGTAGTTGTCTTTCCCTTGTTGTGCTTCCCTTATTGGGTAACACTTGCTTGGGCTCTCTCTCTCTCAGTTACCAAAACCAGAGAGAACGACAACTTTGCAGAGCAACTGGTGTTCTGAGTTGTTGTTCTTGAGAATCCCCCACTACCCCTATATATATAGGAGGGTCATGGGACATGGTTCTCTACCCCAGGCAATGCGAGATTAAAGCAGTAGTAGAAGGGTTCGAGATTTCCACAAAACTGACATACTGCGACAGTTGAACCAATCGGTTCACACCCTGAAACGATCATTTTGGGCCCTGAGCCGATCGTTTGGGACCTGAGCCAATCATCTGGTGCTCTGAGCCGATCGGTTCGTGGTCCTGCTCCAACTCAAATTGACTTTCATATTTGTTTCCGATTAATCAAATATTAATCCTTGTCCAAATTGAATTTGTACAAGTGAAACAAATTGTATTTGCAAAATATTCTTCGAAATTTCCAAATGATCTCGGTTGGTCCACGAGTTGATCGGTTCAATAATTGAGCTAATCGTCTCATGACACATGAGTCGATCGTCTCACCAGTTGAGTCGATCGGTTCACCAACTTGAGTCGATCGGTTCTTCTCATGAGCCGATCAGTTGGGACAGCAGACTATGCAAAATCAGTCAATTGTAGTTTCAATCAATCCAATACTCTAATCAATCAGTCTAACACCTTGAACACTATGATTTTGAGCTATCAATTAATTTAGTGTTTAATTTAACTACTAAACTCCTTTAGTAATCAATCTAAACATCGTTTGTGGATAAACTCCTCTTCCAGGTTAAATCCTATGTGTGTGACCTTGTAGGTCCATTTTACGTTGGCAGTGTAAGTCCATAACACTTATGACTTTACAAGCAAAGAGCGATGCCTAGTCGCACATCAGTGCTACCCAAGTGAAATAGAAAGTTGGAGAACAACTTTCAATCCTACAATCTGTGAAATGGTGTTACAATGAATGTATAATTCCTTTGTCACTGATATCCCGAATGAACTCAAGGCATGGAACAATCATCCTGTCAACGTTCATTCACTTTCTTGATCTCAGAGTAGATTGGAGGAGATATGTATGACATCAACATCACATACTGATTCACACATGCGTGCACATGCCTATCTCAATCCTACTCATCAAGTGGCCATGGATATCAAACTCCCTCAGGAGGGACAAATCCCATATTTATCACTCACCCCTCAAAAGCCCCATGTGTCAAAGCCACCCAATCATCACCTTTATAACAATCCATGTTTCAAGATTGCATTTGATGATGTCAAAGTGTACCCAACAACATGTGTTCAGTGTAGTGATTTCAGGTCAAAGAATCCCACTCAACACCATCAATTTGAGAACTGACTATGACTTACCATGTCATGGTTCCATGTGTCAAACTCACGGTGGGTCTGTTCGGTAAACTTGTTCTCTAACAAGTACCTATGTGTTTGGTTTGATATCTCCATATCATGACTACTGAGATTCTGTCATCAACCAACACCACAATCTAGTCTTGTGTGTCATTGTTGTCTATTTACCTTCCCCAATGACATCTGACTAGGGACATAATAAGAATGTACAAACTCTTAGCATCCGTATGATCTCATCATTCATGTCCTTAACCTGAAAACATACGTCATTGAGTACTGTCATTCTCTAGACATTCAATCTGTTCTATCATTATCTCATATGACTGAACCAAAAAGAATTGGAAGCTTGTCTTTGATGCTTATCAAATCAATCTTAATGTATCCCACCAATCATCCCATGACTGGCTTTCAGGGCATACATACCAACAACATGACCATAGCCAACCTCCACAATCTTCATTGTGGATGATAAGGATATATCTTCAACCTACCACCCCCACATACTCAACAATATGCACTCTGAGTTTCCTTTAGGAATACTCATTTCACCATCCAGTAAGTTATGATATTGAAGATGGTTCTACGGCACAAGGCACTACATGATTAGAGTTGCACTTGATTATTTATGCCAATTGGATGAATTAAGGCTGCATCAAACAAGTGGTATTACAAACCCTAATTCACTTCTAGAAAGCATATAAATATCACAACTTTGAAAAGATATAAAATGTGTGAACCATAATTTCTCATTTCATCATCACATGGTACTATTCACTTGCCATTCATGAGACCACACTAGTCATCATACTATCACAAGATATAAATCCTTTTCACAATATCACAGGGTATCAACCCTTATCAACATAAGAGGATTACACCTCATTCAGGGCTCAACCATGCCCAAAGGTCATTAAGACCATCATACTATTCCCTTCAAGATCATCATTATCTTTGCATGCCTTATAACAAGGCTCAACAACAACCCTTACATATAATACACCATATCAACACAATATTGCATCAATGAGCTAGGAGATATTCATATACAATCATAGCATGGTTATGTTAACATTAAGAACATTCCTTTATTACATCAACATGCAAGGAATCTATATATGATTAACCCTCATCATATTAAAAATGCACATGTTTTGCATAAGCAAGTATCAATCATGTGGCTATGACTACCACCAATTAACACATTAAGGTTATGATCATGTTGAGGAGGTTATTTCACCATCATGCCATCATATAAGAATGTTAAACATGAATACTCATCTTTATCTATTTGCATTAGAGTTAGGTTCAACAAGATAAATTATATTAATGTTACTAATCAACACTTATACCCAAACCCTAACTCACGACATCCCCATTGGATCATGGATGCATAAGGTGAATCATCACCATCACATTCCATACTATTCTTAAGTATGAACCCACATATAAATCAAGGTGTAACCATTGGGTTATATCATACTAGTGTGTCAACAACATTAACATAGTACTTCATGATTGTATTAGTCATTCAAGGACTATTCATACCCAATTACCATCATTTAGTTATATTAAATCTAGGTATAACAAGCTATACCTCATTAGGGTTACATATCAACACAATATGATTATCATCCCTTATATTTATATGAGTGAATAGGTAAGATTACCTTATTAAGGGTAACCCTCCATTTATTCCATCATCATTCAACCCATATCACCATACCACAATGTCACTCAAAACCATTGGATGTTTAAAAGGTAAGACCATTGGTTGTTTACATAAGTAAACACATTGGATAAACCACCTATGAATTACTTGATTTGTTCTCTATAAAGAGTCACCATCTAACCTTATATATCCCTTGATTAACAACACAAAAAGTTCCATTATAAGTAGGGTAAAACCCACAATCGACTGTTCATTTAAAACAAGCCATCCATTATCAACAAATAAGTTCCTTAAGTTGATCATATAAAGGAAACCATCTAAATCACATTATTAGGACCAACATATTACAGTATCCATCATTCCACTTTATTGGAGGAATAAACATTATATCTTGACCATTGGGTCAAGTTCATATATTAAACCCATCAATTACAGTATAGGTCTGACCATTGCATCAAGTTACAGTATAGGTCTGACCATTGGTCTAAGGCTTAATTGACGCTAAAACTATATGTTTAATTCACCATAGGTTTTGGAGACCTGATCCACCATCATTAGTGACCATTAAGTCACCATAGGTTGTTAGATCAGCATTGTATTCATTAACCAACATCAAATATCAAACTAATATCACCATTGATTGATAGCATCATTAGGGTACTTAGTTGTTAATCACTAGGCTTATAATTAGTCCAAAACATGACCTAAGGGGTGAACATCAGTTGACACCCTTGGTTACCACGATCAATTGTCATGAAGACAACACCATAGGGTTGTTGCAATGGTACCATCATCAGGTCATGGGTTTATAGAAGAAATCAGCTTAAAACCCTAAAATTGACCATTGGTTGATAGGTGCTTAGCACCATAGGTTGTCAAACCAACATGATACAAGTCATATTATACCTTAGGAATAACATACACATGATCACAGGTTTATCTATAACTGAAATCAGACCAGAGAACAATATAAAAATCAAAATCCAAGTCAAACATAGCTTTTTAATGCATGGATCATCATTTTCAAGCAAGAACATGATCTAGAAAGCTTATGGTAAGAAATAAACGTGGAGCAAGTTATAAAAATTGCCTATAATGAGAATATGAAACCCCACACAGAATAATCTTGAGCAAGTAGGGTAGAAAATCCAAGCATAATCTATGAACTCAACCATCTAGCACCTTTCTTCATCAAATGAGCAAACCCTAAGCATAAGGAGCAAGAAAGGTAGGGTTTTAGAGATTTAGAGCAATTTCTACCATGGAACAACAAGGTTACAACCTGTAGGAAGGTATAAGGAAGGAGAAGAGAAAGAGAAATGGAGAAGAAAGGAAGGAAATAACTTGCCTTGGTTGAAATCCCTAGAAGATGACCTTGGAAGCCCTAGGTAGGGCTAAATGGAGCTCTAGGAGACCTTCTTCTCCAAAAAGAGGTTGTCTTCTACATTAGAGCACTTGGTTATGCAGAAAAATAGAGTGGAGTCATTTATCCAGGTTAGAGGAAAGAGAAAGCAAGCAAAGTTTCATACTTGGGCAAGGAAGAGGTAAATATAGCCCATGGATAAGGATGGGAGCAAGCATGAGCTGTAAAAGTAGCTTCCCCATGTGTCCATGGCCTTAAACTATTAAGAATATACAAGAAACACACAAGAAGCTCCCCCACCGTACATAGATACATGATTATCCCTCGTTTCTTGAATTTCCAAGCAAAACACATAACTCATTAGTTGATAGCTACTAAAGGTAGCTCATCGATGAAGGGGTAAACCCTAAAATACCCTTAGAGAAAAAACCTTCAAACCAAGGTTTAAATAGGCACCCCATGGCTCAAAAAGCTCAAGAATGATGAGATAATATCCAAGTAACATAATTCAAGTGATAAATTGCAAACACAACCTCTCAATTGGGTAAATTTTAGAAAAGTCCAAAATGTGCATAAAATTACATAACTTGCTCAAACAGTGTCCAAATTGGACCAAATTTGAAACTTAAGCTTATATTATGATTTCAAAGAATATCAAAATGTTATATTAGGTTGATAAGAATTAAATTATGATAATTAAGATTATTCGAATCATTAAGAAAGTTTAGGGGCTTTACATGTGTCCTCCCTGTATCCTTTCTTTTTTCAGGACATAGCATCCATGTGGTTCCCATACCAATTGATATGCATCGATTCGATATGATCATTGGAATGAACACCTTGGATAAGTATCAGGTGGTATTGGACTGTAGTTCCAAGGTGGCAAAGTTTGTAAATGATGATGTGACGTGGATTTTCCAAGGAAATAGAAAGATTCTTCTGACAAGTCTGGTGTCGATGGTGGTGGCAAAGAGGATGATGAGGCAAGTCTAAAAAGAAATTTTGGCACATGTGGTGGATACTAAGGTGAGGAGTCCTAGTATCGAGGAGGTACTAATGGTTTGTAAGTTTGAGGACGTGTTTCCAGATGAGTTCCCAGGTATTCTCCCACCTCGGGAGATTGATTTTGAGATCAATTTAGTCATGGGTACGCAGTCGATAGCTCAGACACCATGCAGGATGGTGCCAACTAAGATGGAAGAGTTAAAGAAATAGTTGCAAGAGCTGTTTGAGAAAGGTTTCATCAGACCAAGCACATCTCCACAGGGTGCTCCCATGTTTTTTGTAAACAAGAAAGATGGATCCATGAGGCTGTGTATAGACTACAGACAGTTGAAAAAGGTGAGGATAAAGAACAAGTATCCCTTACCACACATTGATGATCTATTTGACTAGTTTCAAGGCGCTACAATGTTTTCAAAGATAGACCTGAGATCGGGGTATCACCAATTGCATATTAAGGCAGATGACATACCTAAGCAACTTATAGGACTCAATATGGTCATTATGAGTTAGTGGTTATGTCGTTTGGGCTAAACCAATGCTCCAACATCATTCATGGACTTGATGAATAGTGTGTTCTGGCTATTTCTTGATCAGTTCATGGTGGTCTTTATAGATGATATCCTGATATACTCTAGGGACAATGAACAACATGAACAAAATCTTCACCAGACGTTGACTTTGTTGAGGCAGCATCAGTTGTACACCAAGTTTAGTAAGTGCTAGTTTTGGCTGAAGGAGGTGTCTTTCCTGGGACATCTGATATATGCTAAGGGTGTTCGTGTAGACCCCAAGAAGGTTGAATCCATGATGGAGTGGGAACAACCAAAGACGCCAACAGAAGTGCGCAGTTTTTTGGGTTTGGTAGGATACTACAGGAGATTCATCGAGAACATATGTTCAATGGCGTTACCCCTAACAAAGCTGATGAGGAAATATGTGCCTTTTGTCTAGGATGACAAGTGTCAACATGCCTTTTAGTCGTTGAAGGAGAAGTTGACAAGTGCACCTATGCTAGTTTTTCCAGAGCAAGGGAAAGGATACATAGTCCTCTATGACGCGTCAAGGAATGGATTAGGTTGTATGCTGATATAGGATAAGAATGCGATCTCTTTTGCACCACAAAAATTGACAAAGTACAAGGAGAACTACCCTACCCATGATCTAGAGTTGGGTTCTATGGTTCATGCTTTAAAGATCTAGAGGCACTACTTATATTAAAAGAAGTGTCAGATCTTCATAGATCACAAGAACTTGAAGTACATCTTTTCATAATAGGAGCTGAACATGAGGCAGTGTCACTGGATGGATCTTATCAAGGACTATGACTATATATTTGATTACCATCTAGGAAAAGTGAATGTTGTGGAAGATGTACTGAGTAGGAAGTCTTCTTCATCGTCATCTGTGGAGAAGGCATAATTGTGTTCCTTGGTGTGCCATAAGAAGAACATGTTGGTCTCCTTAAATCAGATGAACATGAAGCTATATGTTTCTTTATTAGTAGGGTTGTTGGCACAGTTGTAGGTGAAGTTGACATTGCGGCAGGATATCAAAGAGGAACAATAGAGTGATCCTGTGATACACTAGATATGAGAGTAGTTCAGTAGTGAGAAGTGTGATGGTTTCCATGAGGCCGACGATGGGACAATGTGTTATCAAAGAAAATTTGTGGTTCTAAATGATGGTAATCTGAGGAAGATGGTTTTAGAAGAGGATCACTCTTCGATGTATGATATGCACCCAAGTAGCACCAAGATGTACCATAAACTTAAAGATCTGTATTGGTGGCCTGGATTGAAGCGTGATGTGGATGAATTTGTGGCCAAGTGTGTAGTGTGTTAGCAAGTTAAAGCAGAGCATCAGAAACCTATAGGGACATTGCAACTGTTGCCTATACCTTAATGGAAATGGGATCATACTATGATGGACTTTGTGGTTGGTCTCCCTAGGACAACCAAAGGTCATGATTCCATTTGGGCGATCATTGACAAGTTAAAAAAGTCAATGCATTTCCTTCCTGTAAAGACAATGTATACACCAGAAAATCTCACATAGATATATGTTGATGAGATAGTGTGTTTGCATGGTGTTCCATCTACTATCGTGTCAAATAAAGGTCTTCAGTTCACGAGTCACTTTTGGGATAGATTGCACACAACTTTGGGTATGCAATTAAGGTTCAATACTGCCTTCCACCCGCATAAAAACGGTCAGTCTGAGAGGACCATACAAACTTTAGAGTATCTATTGAGAGCTTGTGTTTTGCAATTTTTGGGCAGTTGGGATGTGCACCTCAGCTTGATAGATTTTTCTTATAATAACAGTTATCAGAGGAGCATCAACATGGAACCTTTTGATGTGTTGTATGGAAGACATTGTAGGTCTCCGTTGTGTTGGTATGAGATGAGCGAATATCAGATTCTTGGTTCTAAGCTTGTGTAGAAGACTACAAAGAAGATCAAAGTGATTCAACAACATTAGAAAGAAGCCCAGGACAAATAGAAGTCATATGTTGATAACTACCATAGACCATTGGAGTTCCAAGTAGGGGATATCAAAGTCTTTCCTTGGAAGGGTGTCTTGAGGTTTTGGGAAGAAGGGTAAGTTGGCTCTCAGGTATATGGGACCTTACCATGTGGTGGCACGTGTTAGGAAGGTGGCTTTTAAGTTGGAGTTTACACATGAGTTGCACGTGTTGCATCTAGTGTTCCATGTTTCCAGGTTGAGGAAGTGCCGCATTGGTACCAATTTAGTGCTTCAACCAATGGAGGTTAAGTTGGAAGAAGATATATCGTATGTTGAAGGACCCATGTTGATCCTTGATATAAGAGTGAAGAAGTTGAAGAAGGACATAGTATTGGTGAAGGTTTTATGGAATCACAGTGGCATTGAGGAAACCACATGGGAGCTTGAGGAAGATATGTATAGGAAGTACCCGTCTCTTTTCACTTAGGATTTTGGGAGTGAAATCCTTGTTAGGGGTTTATGGATTGTAAGATCCATGACCTGTGTTTTGGAATAACCTTGTTTGTTTTGGGTTGATTAAGTGCTTAGAACCTTAATCTAATACTTTGATATGTTATTAGAGCTTGTGGAAAGCTTAATTTTCCTGTTTGAGCTTGTTTTGGATGATTCTTTTGCTTTATGTGTTTGTTTTGGGTCAAATTGCAATCTACCCAAATATGAGGGTAATCTTGCAATTTTCCACACCTAGTGTTTACCTTCCCTTCCTTGGCATCATGAGAGATATTTTGGTGCTTTGGGGCACCTTGGTTGGGCCTTGGATGAGTGGTGACATCTCTAGAAGTGATTAGGGTTTTGGTTGGTTTCGACCTTGATGTGCTTTGTTGAGTGTCTCAACCTATCTCTAAACCTTGATGTGTTTTGGGTGTGTCTCGACCGAGACACCTTCTCTAGGTGGTTTTGTATTGACCATGTTGGTATTGGAGTGGTTGGGTGAGATATTTGTTCTTTTGTGGTGTGTATTGACCTTGGTGTCTTGGTGACCTTTTGTCTCGACCAGGACGTTTGTGATGCCCTTATTTTGACCTCCTTGAGGTGTTGTGACCAAAACTAATGTGTTGGGGACCTAAGTGGTCGAGACCCAACATTTGTTGTATCACCATCTCATGAATGCATGGTTTAAGTGGTTGCATGCTAGTTTCTTTTGTGGACAAGTGTCCCTTTGGTGCCTTTAGGTTTTAACACCTCATCTCCACCCTACTTCCCTCCTCCTTCATGTATATAAACCCTCTTATCTATGTGTAAGTGAAACTTTTGGTATTTCTTCTTCCTCCCTCTCCTTTTCTCATCCTTGTATCTTGGTGGAGCAAGGAGGACTGATCCTTGGAGCTTTGGTGTTCAAAATCCCTTACATGTGGTGATTCTTGGTCATCTTCAACCTTGGTAAGTGTATGCCTTTGTTTGGTAACATTTTCCTTGGTTATCCTACCCCATATCCTTCTATTTTCTTAGACATAGACCATGGATCATCCCTGGTAGTCGTTTTGGAGATAATTTCCTCATCACAAGGGTCATATGCCATGTTTTGACAAGGTGTTACCTGAGTGAGGGGAAGTTTCTTCTCTCTTCTTCTTTCTTCTTTTGGTTTGGCCTAGGGTTTCTTTTCCTCTTTTCTTGAGAAAGCTTTGACATTGGTGTCTTCTTCTTCTTGAGGTGATCTTGTGACTGAGAGTGGTTATTTTGGTGGAAATTCATCACCCTTGGTGATTGTGTGCTTAGAGCTAGTGATCCTTGGAATTAGTCTTCCGTAAGGCGGGTTACATTACACTATACCCTCTCTATTATTGCAATCTGTCTTACATGCATGTTGCTATTTCTCTCTCTAAGTTATCACCCCAATATGCTAGTAGATGATATCATGCTCTAGAACTTCAATGATGGTGATTATCATGCTTGGTTTGCTTAGAATCCAATACCCTAATCCAAGATACCCGATTTTGGAGGTGGTTATGTAATGTTGGTTTTCTTCATATCTTTTGACCTTAGTTTTGATCACATGCATGATGCTCATGTACCTTGATGTATCATGAAGTTTAGATTCTATTTTTGATGTGTTGAATGTGGGTTTTTCTGTCTTGCATGAGGTTCTTCCATGGTGATTTCGTGACACACGTTTTTAGGGTTTTTTTTATGACTGATTATGGTATGAAGTTTTTCTCCTTGAAGATGGTGGTTTTTTGTGAGTTTATCTCCTATTTTGGTCGTGATTAACTCCTATTTGGGTCGAGGTTCATCCCTATTTGGATGAAGGTTAAGTGTTGCTTAGGTGGCTTGACCTTGGTGGTCATAACATCTTGTTTGTATTGGGTCACTACTCTTTTTTTAGTGATTGGGTCAAGACACATGGTCTTGTTTTGGTTGAAACCATAGTTCCTAGTGTTATGTTGGTTTGAGATCTGTTTGGACGTGGGGTTGTGACCATGCTGGTTGTGTTTTGGTCGACACCCTTTGCTTGGTTTTGGTGGTCAAAACACCATGTTGTATGGTGGTCGAGACACCATGTCTTGTCACGGTCAGGACACCACGTTGGATGGTGGTCGAGACATGTTTGTGTTTGGGTCATGACATCTGGTGATGACCATGGTGTGTTTCAATCCAGACTATGTGGAAGTGTCTCGATCTTGGCACTTGATTTATGGGAGGTCAAGACACGTATGTGTGAGTGGTCGAGACCCTTATGTAATGGATGGTCATAACATATGTTTGATGATATGAATCAATACACATACATGGGCATATGGTTAGTACATGTGTATGAGTAAGAAAGTAATGTTTCACGTATAGAGCTGATTGGATAATTATTTAATTAACTCTAAATATGTTTCATAACCCTAATACACTCTAAATATGTGGGAAGTG
Source organism: Alisma plantago-aquatica (assembly GCA_963693085.1). Lineage (NCBI taxonomy): Eukaryota > Viridiplantae > Streptophyta > Magnoliopsida > Alismatales > Alismataceae > Alisma > Alisma plantago-aquatica. The sequence continues at coordinate 1,412,015,854 of OY856409.1, read as the reverse complement.
AGGAACCTAGGGTTTTGTGGTTGTATGATGTAATGAAACCCTAATCGATTATAGGTGTGAAAATCTAACCCTATTTTTGGGTCATGTGATGTGTTTCTTATCATACTTGGAGTGATTATCATAGTATAATGATTTCCCTCTCTTTTTTATGATCCCCTAACCTTACAGGTGTAATGAATGCCATAACTTGTGTATGTTGTGGTGATAATTATGTGACGCATGGTGATGGTTGTAAGCCTTGATGAGATATGATGAGATCACATTGATGTGATGGGTCATGTGACCTGGTGAATACTTGATGCCTATTGTGAGGTGATATCCTATAGTGATATGATTGAGGGATTGATATCCCACGGTGATGTAACCTTGGTGATGGCCTTGTGAATGGATGTGCTACAAGTACCATGTGGTGATGATGTGACTAGTTCACACCTTACATGTTTTATATCTTTTGGAGTTGCATTATTCCCTTATCATTGTAGAATTTGTTTTGTATTTGTACGTTGTAACTTGATTGATGCTAAAAGACACTCAATTGGCATAACTAATAAATTGGAACTCTAATCATGTAGGTGCCCTATGTCATAGATCCATTCCAGTGTCAGTCTTAGTGCTAGATGTTGAAACAAGTCATTCCTATGGGAAACTCAGAGCACATATTTTTGAATATGTGGGGGGTGCAAGTTGAGTATCTCCTTGCGTCCACAATTATAGTTTGTGTGAAATGGACATGCGTGAGCTGCTCTCCTTGTGATATGGATGGCCATGCGTGAGCCAATCCTTCTTTTTAGAATGGCCATGTGTGAGCATGTTCTTCTAGCATCGTACATGTGCCAAGGTGGGCTAGGTGTTATTATGTGTGGATGGCAATGTGTGAGCCAATCCTTTAGCTTGACTATATGTCATTGTTGCAGTTGACTGACACGTCTCTGTGGTGTTTTCTCTTGTGTTGACCAAGAGGTGTTCGGGAGGTCATGGATTCTGACTCTTCCATTGACCTTCTATGGCACCAATTTCGACTTAACAGTGGTCAGTTGGATTTGGGTGGTACGACTCAAATCCTGAGGGAAATAATGCAAGATGTAACACAATCGTGTAGTGTACTTGCTTAGGGCCAAATGTGAATAACATTGGATGAACCCTTTGCCTTATCTTTATGCCGATTCCTGGAATTATAAGGTGGTAAGAGAAGTCAATTGTTATATGTGTTCTTGATATTCCTTTTTAGACTATTAGTTGTGCTACTACTCAGTGATAATTTCCTAGTTTTTCTTGATCTTCTCAACATGCTAAGTATTTTATCTACCTTCTTAGTTATCTACGCTTTAATAGACATTGGCGGAGAGTTGTATATCTTGATGGGATGTTTGGTATCACCTTGTGGGTTTCCACATCTTTTAGGTGGTCGTACACGAAGAGGTAGAGATTGTGCAACTAAGGAAGAGCAACAACAAGAGAAGTAGCTGATAAGGTTGGATGTTCAGCTAGTCTTTTGGTGATAGAGTCCTAGATGTCATCCCTGTACACTCAGGTCTTTGGGGTTGTTCTCGATGTGTTTTGTGTATACATTATCGATACGAGGTTTATGGATTGTGAGCCATGTATGTAAGATATGGCATGTGTACATGTATATATGTGAAACAAATATCTCATGTAACAAGTTGATGACAAGAGTGATGATGCATAGTGATGTAATCACCTTGTGATATGATGTGTAATACATGTGCCATGATTGTAGACCTATATGTGATAAAATTTTGGCTTATGGTGCTTCTTCTGAATCAGTTTTTGATTTCTTGTGTTTTCTGGTAATCTACTTGTCTAGTTATAATTCTGAGTTTGGTTTTGAGTAATCTCATTTGTGGAGCATTGGGGCGTCACAGTTTGGTTGGTATCAGATCTTTAGGTTTTCTGAGTCTACAGGGACCTAAGACTAGGGTTCTGTTCTAGTGTCCTCCAGTATGTCTTATAACAACTTATGCAAATGCATAAAAAGAAGAATCATAGAAAAGATTTCTAAAGAACATGGAGAACACGATGTAAAGAGTAGTGTTGTTGCACCTAGAGGTGGTGCAAGGGATTGGGCTAGAGAAGATCGGGTGCCTGAGGTACCCCATTGTGACCGGGCCATGATGGAAAACCCTGCCTTTCGGTATTTGTTTAGACAGTTCATGGAAAGAATGACACACAAGGTAGACAAAATGCCTGCACCATGGCCAAGGGAAGTTGTTACCACTGTTGAATCTTAGGGATCTAGGAAGACTTGTGAGAGGCTGAGACGTGTTAAGGATATGGAGTATGCTGGTATGGTAGATCCAGCGGATGTATATCTTTGGTTGACATAGTTGGAGAAGGCCTTCCATATCCTTAACACCCCCGAGGCAAACAAAGTGAAGCATGTTGTGTATATTTTAAAGGAGAGTGCTGGCCATTGGAGGGCCATTGAAGAGGAGAAGAGGCATGGTGTTGCTATCAGTTGGGAGGAGTTCCAATGTGAGTTTGTCAGTTGATACTTTCCTCAGACCTACCTGAATGAGAAGATATCCGTGTTTGAGAGGATTCAACAGGGATCCATGTCAATCAACGAGTATGAAGCAAAGTTTATGAAGTTGCTAAGGTTCTTTCCTCACATGGATGCAATAGATCTAGAGAGGATCAAATGTTTTGAGAAGGGTCTAAGTACGGAGATGACAACGTCAGTGTCATCCCTAGAGAACAGAGAGAAGTTTGCCACATTTTTTGGAGTCGGTTTGAAGGATAGACGAGAGGTCAGTGGTTGAGAAGCATGATAAGAGCACCAAGAATAGGCTGGAAGAGTACCAGGGATAGTCAACTGGAGGATTCAAGAAACCTAGGTTCTCGACACCATCAACACCGCAGAGGTCAAGTGCACAGATGCAATGGTCACCAAGTAGAGGTAGCGGCCATAGTCTTCCACTGGTGGGAGCCCACAATACAACATCAGTATCGGTGAAAGGTCCATCTAGGCCATGGTACGAGAGCAAGACTTGCTACAAATGTGGACAAACTGGGCATACAAGCTATATTTCCCTATGTAGGATGATGAGGTGATCCAACAACTAAGATAGAGTCAATAGGGCTCATATAGGCAGCAGTTTAATAGTGATGGAGGCCGATGAAATGGACAAGCATCACACTCTTTCTGGACAGGCCACCAGAGGATGGGAATGGCAATAGGAAATAGCTCAATTCTATTCCATGAGTCAGCCGGAAGGAGTGGTCAACCCATGAGTAGTGATAGGTCAGATGGATTTATTCCATTCTAATTTGTTTTCTTCTTACTTTCTATATGTTTTGGTTGACCTGAGTGCAACAAACTCTTTTGTCACTCAAGAAGTGATTGATAATTGTTTTTTGCTTTTTATTCGTAGGTGAGGTAGTCTTCATTTAAAAACCCTATTAGTCGGTTCCATCGAGTTGCGTGAGGTGTGTCCTTCCCGTGTCCTTTCTTTTTCAGGACATAGCATCCAAGTGGATCTCATTCCACTTGATATGCATGGATTTGATGAGATCCTTAGAATGGACACCTTGGAGAAGTATCAAGTAGTCTTGGACTGTAGTTCCAAGGTGGAACATTTGTAGATGGTGATGTGCCATGGATCTTCCAAGGGGATAAGAAGATTTCTTCTGACATATCTGATGTCGACAATGGTGGTAAAGGATGATGAGGCAAGGTCGCGAAGCATTTTTGGCACATGTGGTGGATACTAAGGTGAGGAGTCCTAGTATCCAGGAGGTATTAGTGGTTTGTGAGTTCGAGGATGTGTTTCCATATGAGTTCTAAGGTGTTCCCTCACCCAGAGAGATTGGTTTTGAGATCAATCTAGTCCCGAGTACGCAACTGATAGCTTAGACATCGTACAAGATGGCACCAATTGAGATGGTAGAGTTAAAGAAATAGTTGCAAGAGCTGCTTGAGAAAGGTGTCATCAGACCGAGCACATCTCCATGGGGTACTCCCATGTTGTTTGTAAAGAAGAAAGATGGATCCATGAGGCTGTAGACAGTTGGACAAGGTGATGATAAAGAACAAGTACCCCTTATCGCAGATTGATGATCTGTTCGACCACTTGCGAGGCGCTACAATGTTTTCAAAGATAGACCTAAGATCGTGGTATCACCAGTTGCAGATTAAGGCATATGTCATACCTAAGCTAGCTTTTAGGACTCAGTATGTCCATTAAGAGTTCATGGTTATGTCGTTTGGGCTAACCAATGCACCGAAAATGTTCATGAACTTGATTAACATGGTGTTCTGATTATTTCTTGATCAATTCATGGTGGTATTTATAAATGATATCCCAATATACTCCTGAGACAGTGAGTAGCATGAACAACATCTTTGTTAGGCGTTGACTTTGCTGGGGCAACATCAGTTGTAAGCTAAGTTCAATAAGTACGAGTGTTTGGCTGAAGAAGTTGTCTTTCCTAGGACACATGATGTATATTGAGGGTGTTTGTGTGGACCCCAAGAAGGTCGAATCCATGCTGGAGTGGGAACAACTGAAAACACTGATAGAAGTGCATAGTTTTTTGGGTTTGGCATGATACTATAGGAGGTTCATCAAGAACTTCAGTTTGGTGGCGTAACCCCTAACGAAGCTGTTGAGTAAAGATGTGCCTTTTGTTTGGGATGACAAGTGTAAACGTTCCTTTGAGTCATTGAAGGAGAAGTTGACAAGCGCACCCATGCTATTTTTGTCAGAGCAAGGGAAAGGATACATAGTCTTCTGTGATGCGTCAAGGAATGGATTGGGTTGTGTGTTGATGTTGGATAAGAATGTGATCTCTTTTGCATCATGATAGTTGAAGAAGCATGAGGATAACTAACCAACCCATAATCTAGATTTGGCTATTGTGGTTCATGCTTTGAAGATCTAGAGGCACGACCTATATGGAGCGAAGTGTCAGATCTTCACAAATCACAAGAACTTGAAGTACATCTTTTCACAACAAGAGTTGAACATGAGGCAGCAATACTAGATGGAGCTTATCAAGGACTATGACTATACTATTGATTAACATCCAAGAAAGGAGAATGTCATGGAATATGCATTGAGCAGGATGTCTTCTTTGGTGTCATCTGTGGAGAAGGCACAATGAGTTCCTTGGTGTGCCATATGAGAGACATGTCTTCTCCTTGCGTCAGATGAATGTGAAGCTATAGGTTTCTTTGTTAGCGGTGTTGTTGGCATAGTTGTAGGTGAAGCCAATGTTGTGGCAGCAGATCAGAGAGGAACAATAGAGTGATCTTGTGATATAGCAGATACAAGCAGAGTTTGGCAGTGAGAAGCATGATGGTTTCCATGAGGCGGATGATGGGACAATGTGTTACCATAATAGAGTTGTGGTTCCTGATGCTGGTAATTTGAGGAAGATGTTTTGGAAGAGGCCCACTCTTTGATGTGTTCTATGCACCCAGGTAGCATGAAGATGTAACATAACCTTAAAGATCTACATTGGTGGCCTAGCTTGAAGCATGATGTGGCTGAATTCGTGGCCAGGTGCACAATGTGTCAGCAAGTTAAAGTGGAGCATCAGAAACTTACAAGGATGATGCAACCATTTCCTATACTGTAATGGAAATGGGATCATGTTATGATGGACTTTGTGGTTGGTCTCCCAAGGACAACCAAAGATCATGATTCCATTTGGGTGATCATTGACAATTTGACCAAGTCAGTGCATTTCCTTCTTGTAAGGACAACATAGACAACAGAAAAGCTTTCTCAGATATATGTTGATGAGATAGTGTATTTACATGGTGTTCCAGTTACCATTGTGTCAGATATAAGTCCTCAATTCACGAGTCACTTTTGTGAATGATTGCACACTACTTTAGGTACACATTTAAGGTTCAATACTACTTTCTACTAACATACAAATGGTCAGTCTGAGAGGACCATACAGACTTTGGAGGATATGTGAAAGCTTGTGTTTTGCAGTTTTTGGGCAGTGGGGATGTGCACCTCATCTAGATAGAGTTTGCTTATAATAATAGTTATCAGAGGAGCATTGATATGACCCCTTATGAGGTGTTGTATGGGAGACATTGTAGGTCTCAGTTGTGTTTGTATGAGATAGTTGAATATCAACTTCTTGGTCCTGAGCTTGTATAGAAGACTACAGAGAATATCAAAGTGATTCAACAATAATTGAAAGCAACCCAAGGCAGACATATGTCGTATGTAGATAACCGTCATATACTGTTGGAGTTCCAAGTGGGGGAAAAAGTCTATCTCAAAGTCTCTTCTTGGAAGGGTGTCTTGAGGTTTGGGAAGAAGGGTAAGTTGGCTCCTAGGTATATGTGACCTTACCCTATGGTGGCACATGTTGGGAAGGTGGTTTATAAGTTGGAGTTGCCACCTGAGTTGCACATGTTGCATCTAGTGTTCCATGTGTCCATGTTGAGGAAGTGCCACCCTGATACTGAGTTAGTGCTTCATACGTTGGAGGTTGAGTTGGAAGAAGATAGGTCATATGTTGAAGGACACATGTTGATCCTTGATAGAAGAGTGAAGAAGTAGAGTAAGAAGGACATAGTGTTGCTGAAGGTTCTATGGCATCACCATGGCATTGAGGAAGCCATGTGGGAGCTTGAGGAAGAGATGCATAGAAAGTACCCATCTCTTTTCACTTAGGATTTTGGGGGCACAATCCTTGTTAGGGGTTTATGGATTGTAAGACCCTGACCTATGTTTTAGGCTAACCTTGTTTGTTTTATCTTGATTAAGTTCTTAGAACCTTAATCTAATCCTTTGAGATGTTTCTAGATCTTTTGGAAAGCTTAAGTTTCATGTTTGAGCTTATTTTTGATGATGTTTGTGCTTTATGTGCTTGTTTTTGGTAAAATTGCAATTTACCCAAATATGATGGTTATCTTGAAATTTTCCACACCTAGTGTGTACCTTCCCTTCATTAGCATCAGGATAGAGAGAATGATGCTTTGGGGTGCCTTGTTTGGGCCTTGGATGAGTGGTGATATCTCTAGAAGTGATTAGGGTTTTGGTTGGTTTTGAACTTGATGTGCTTTGTTGAGTGTCGCGACCTATGTCTCAACCTTGTGATGTGTTTTGGGTGTGTCTCTAATGAGACACATTCTCTAGGTGGTTTTGTCTCGGCCATGTTGGTCATGGAGTGGTTGGGTTGAGACAATTTGTTGTTTTGTGGTGTCTATCGACGTTGGTGTCTTGGTGACCTTTTGTCTCGACTAGGATGTATGTGATGCCCTTGTTTCAACCTCCTTGCGGTGTTGAGACTGAAATCAATGTGTTCGGGACCTAAGTGGTCGAGACCCAACATTGGTTGTCATGCCATCTCATGCATGCATGGTTTAAGTTTGTTGCATGTTGGTTTCTTTTGTTGACAAGTATCCCTTTGGTGCCTTTAGGTGTTGAAACCTCATCTCCACCCTACTTCCCTCCTCCTTCATGTATATATACACTCTTATCTCCATGAAAGTGAAACTTTAGGCCTTCCTTCTTCCTCCCTCTCTTTTTATCATCCTTGGGCTTGGTTAAGCATAGAGGACTGATCCTTGGAGCTTTGGTGATTGAAATCCCTTACATGTGGTGATTCTAGGTCATCTTCAACCTTGGTAAGTGTATGCCTTTCTTTGGTAACGTTTTCCTTGGATATCCTACCCCATCTCCTCGTATTTTATCAGCCATGGACCATGGATCATCCATGGTGGTCATTTTGGAGAGAAACTCCTCATTACAAGGGTCATATTCCATGTTTTGCAAGGTGTCACCCGAGTGAGGGGAAGTTTCTTCTCTCTTTTCTTCTTTCTTCTTTTGGTTCAGCCTAGGGTCCCTTTCCCTCTTTTCTTGAGAAATCTTTGACCTTGGTGTCTTCTTCTTCTTGAGGTGATCTTATGTTTGAGAGTGGAGCTTCATCTCCCTTGGTGATTGTGTGCTTGGAGCTAGTGATCCTTGGAGTTGATCTTCCTTAAGGCAGATTATATAACACTCTACCCTCTCTATTATTGTGCTTTACCTTACATGCATGTTGCTATTTCTCTCTCTAAATTATCACCCCAATATGCTAGTAGATGATATCATGCTCTAGAACTTGAATGATGGTGATTATCAAGCTTGGTTTTCTTAGAATCTGATACTCTAATTCAAGATACCCAATTTTAGAGGTGGTTGTGTAATGGTGGTTTTCTTCCTAGATTTTGATTTTGGTTTTGATCACATGCATGATGCTCATGTACCTTGATGTATCATGAAATTTAGGTTCTGTTTTGGATGTGTTGAATGTGGGATTTCTCTCTAGCATGAGGTTCTTCCATGGTGATTTCATGACACACATTTTTGGGGTTTTTTGGTGACTGATTATGGTATAGAGTTTTCCTCCTTGAAGATGATGGTTTTCTTTGAGGTTATCTCCTATTTTGGCTGTGATTAACTCCTATTTTGGTTAAGGTTTGACTTTATTTTGATGATGGTTAAGTGTTGCTTAGGTGGCTTGACCTTTGGAGTTGCATTATTCCCTTATCCTTGTATAATTTGTTTTGGATTTGTACGTTGTGACTTGATTGATACTAAAAGACACTCAATTGGCATAAATAATAAAGTGAAACTCTAATCATGTAGGTGCGCTATGTTGTAGATCATTTCTAATGTCATTCTTAGTGTTGGATGGTGAAATGAGTCATTCCTATAGGAAACTCAGAGTGCATATTTTTGAATATGTGGGGGGTGCAAGTCTAGTATCTCCTTGCATCCACAATTATAGTTTGTGTGAGATGCTCTCCTTGTGATATGGATGGCCATGCGTGAGCCAATCCTTCTTTTTAGAATGGCCATGCGTGCACCTATTCTTATAGCGGTGTACCTATACTGATGTGGGCTACATGTTATTATGTGTAGATGGCCATGCCTGAGCCAATCCCTTAGCTTGACTATATGTCCTTGTTGCAGCTAACTGATATGTCTCTGCGGCGTTTTCTCTTATGCTGACCAAGAGGTGTTGGGGAGGTCATGGATTCCAACTCTTCCATTGACCTTGTATGGCACCGATTTTGACTTAAGAGTGGTCGGTTGGATTTGGGTGGTACGACTCAAATCCTCAGGGAAATAATAAAAGATGTAACACAACTGTGTAGTTTACTTCCTTAGGGACAAATGTGAATAACATTAGATGAAACCTTGCCTTGTCTTTATGCTAATTTCTTGAATTATAAGGCAGTAAGATAAGTCAATTGTCATACATGTTCTTCATATTCCTATTTAGAATATTATTTGTTCAATTGCTCAATGATAACTGCCTACTTTTGCTTGATATGCTCAACCTGCTAGGTATTTTATCTACCTACTTAATTAGCTATTCTTTAATAGATGTTGGTGGAGAGTTATATCTCTCACAGGGACGTTTGGTCTCACCCCACGGGTTTTCACATCTTTTAGGTGGTTGTACACAAAGAGGTAGAGATCGTGCAGCTGAGGAAGAGAAACAGCAACAGCAGTAGTTGATAAGGTTGGATGTGCTTCTAGTCTCTTGGTGATAGAGTCCTAGATGTCGTCCATGTACACTCAAGTCTTTGGGGTTGTTCTTGATGTGTTTTATGGATACATTATCGATATGAGGTTTTTCTCTTGTGAGCCATGTATGTAAGATATGGCATGTGTCATGTATATATGTGAAACAAATATCTCATGCAATAAGTTGATGACATGAATGATGATGGACAGTGATGTAACCACCTTATGATCTAATATGTAATGCATGTGATAGGCTTGTGGACCTATATGTGATAAGTTTTTGGCTTATGGTGCTTCTGCTAAATTGCTTTTAATTTCCCATGGTTTCTGGTAATCTGCTTGCCTAGTTATAATTTTGAGTTTGGTTTTGAGTAATCTCATTTGTGGTGCGTCGGTGCGTCACAATATCACCTACTTAGGCTCTCTAGGATTAAAAGGGGTTGACTGACTCACTAGTAACCTTCTTTTGGTTCTACCCTATAGGGTTCCATGAGTTCGCATCCATCAAAGAAAGATCTTGCTACTATTCATAATGTGTGGTTTTAGAGTTTGATCATGCAAATGAATGCAAGGGAGAAGGTGAAAATGGTGTTTGTTGTTTTTACCCTTGATTTGATTTTTGTGTCACACTACTTTGGTTATTTTACCAATCTACATTCTATTTCATTTGATATTGTGTGGTCTATTTTTTAAATTTATTGATGTTCCTTGTTACACATCAAGCTATTGATGCATGATTGGTGAGGTATATTAGGAATTGTGTTTCCATTTTGTTTTATCAAATTAGTAAATAATATCATTTTAGATATTTCATAGTAATTAAGCTATAAGTCAAAAAAATTACAAACAAGTACTCATTGGAATCATAAAATATTCCCCCTCTAAGTATATCTAGCTCATAACATGAATTTAATGACAATAATAGTTTAAAACTAGGTATGAAGTATGCACATAAATTTAGGGTATATATATTCAATGTTATTATAGGTGAAGGATACCCTGCTCAGACCTAAGGTTTGACCTTGACCAGTTGAGACACAAGTTGAGTTATGTCTCTTATCTTTATGAGTAATATTGGATAATGATTTTTTTTCTCTTTGACTGATTGTGGCATATTGCTTTATATGTCACTTTTTTATACACATTTGACACGATTGGATCCAATTCAATGAAATTTATCTTATAGACTATTTAAAGTGCAAATGGAATCTAGTTTTTGTTGGTACGTATTCAATTTGAAAACCTTATTACTTTATTGCATCTCATTATTCCATTCGATAATCGAAAACCTAAATTGATGATTTCCTTGGATTGAACTTATCTGGACTCTACATTTAGTGCATGTTTGACTTATTAGACTATCTTATCTACTTGTAGTCATACATTATGGGGTTGGATCCCATTGTACAATATTCCCCATATATGGTTTATTGGTCCTCTCACTTTGGCCTGAGGTTCTCTCACTTGATATATATACCATTACATAGAGGATTGTAGGTGCTCTCACCTATTTCCTAGGCATGGGTGTGGAAGTGTAGCGGTCCTAACTTTAGATTACATGCTCTACTATATATTATGCATGCATTTGACTTGATTGGATTGATTTCAATCGTTGTTCTCTATAATTGTTTAGGTAAGAATTGATGATTGAACTTTATTATTTTTTCTTGAAATCTTTATGTCTTACTATATGAACGTCCCTTTTGGCATCAAATTGTATATTTTACCTCCCTCTTCATTGGAAACCATATTAGTTTGATTTGATGTACCTTACTCATGCATTTATCCAATCCCCATTTTTAGTACATACTAGATTTTGATGATAATCCCTATTTTCTTTTCTTATGGAGGTGTTTTTGACCCCTTAGGCAGATTAGATTTTGGTTGAGCCTAAATTGTACCCTAATCAATAATAGTTGTTTTCTTGGAGATAGATTGAAGTGGATAGATTGCCCTATGTGGTCTATTATAAATATGTTAGTTGCTTTATATTTCCTTTGTATACACCCTACATAGTGATGAGGCTATAATAGAAATGAGAGTTTTAGTAGTTATACTTTTATATCTACTGCTATACTTTAGATATTTGATACATTATGTACTTGAATTTTAGTCTACCATCCTTTGTGAAAAAACAAGTGACGTTTGGCTTTTGATGTATTCTAATTTTCCCTCGAGTACGTGAGTGGCTTCCCTATCAGGTACCGCTCCTTACAATAGAAGTTTTCAGATACCATTAGGGCTCGAATCTAGTGATGGTTGTTAAAACAACCAATGGTCTTTGGCATGCTTTCATGACGGAAGCCCTAGGAGTCCTCTTTGGTTTGTTGGTGAAAAAATAAAAGGGCTTAACTGATACTGAGATGAAAATGTATGCTTTGATTGTTCATGACAATATCTTCAATCTATTTCAAGGGGATAGTACCACATTTATGATTTATAAGGACATCATGATGACGATGAGTTTCAACTATATTGTTTTCTCCAATACCCATAGAGAAAGTAATGGTGTTGCTCATAGATGAGCAAAGATGAGGTTTGGTGTTGAACACACTTGCATTCTCATGTGTAATTTCCCTTTTTACACATATGACTCTCTTGTAACTCCTATTTGATTAATACAAGGTTGGCCTCTTACAAAAATATTGTCCTTTAGGATGTTGTGAGAGAACACAAAATAACACATCCCAAGGACTCAAAGTGCAAGCTCCTAAACCTATAATGCATGGCCAACAATAGATTTTGTAACATACCAGATCTTGGACCCTACCCTAGAACTGTGACCTTTTGGGTTTGACCAAACAAGGTTAAGGTTAGAGTGAACCTAATAATCTAATGCATGAAAAATGTAGTCTAATATGTCATATAATTTATTTGGTGATAATAAGATGATGAATAACTTAATTGGATGCATAATGATCTTATGGGCCTCTAATGTTCCATATGACAAAACCCATATAATAAAGCATCAAAATAAAGAATATACTTCAAATTTGTAATCTACACATCAAAATAAGGCTATATGTCAATTTTCATTTAATTTGGACAACCTTGAAATAATATGGTAAGTTAGGAGAGAGAAATTACCCAAAAGGTGTAGTTAATAAATAAATATAATATATGACTCAAAAAGAGGAAAATAATCTTAGATTCGTGATCTACATAATAAATATATCCTTTGGGTAAATTTTCATCCAATTTGGAGAAAGTTTGCTTAAAAGATTAAATCAGGAGAGAGAAAGTGTAAAGAACCTTCAAAATATTAAATAAATGCTCAAACAACTCCAAAATATAAAATTGATGAAAAATTCGTATTCAACACACTTAATTTAACTTGTGGATGAAGTTTCTCCTAATTTGGATAATCCATGTGTCATTAATGCATCAGGTTAGAGAAACAAAGAATATATTAAATAATACATCTGAAGTTTCCAAAAGTGAAATCTAATTAGAGATTCGGAATCTACATGTTTAATTTAACTTATGCACAAATTTTGGTTTTATTTGGATGAGTCTAGAACCCCTAAATGAGGAAATAGAAAATACATACATTATTGGTTTACACTTTGGATAATTCGAATTATTTTTCCTATTTTCGCAACCAAGTCGCTGTCACACGCTCTTTACAGTTATTTGACAATTTTTGACCGTTGGATGTGCAATTCGACGACTGTGGGTCGTCTCCTACCTTGGGTTGGAGTCCGCTCGACTTTGAACAGTAGCTGTGAGTTTTCGTTTTCCATTCTCTCTCGTTTCTCAGCGAAATCTTCTGATTTTTTTCTAAAAGTTTCCTTATGTGATTCCGATCCCATTGATCCATAATTTGACCCCTAAAACCCTATAAATATGGAATCCCCAATTCCTTGTTCTCCAGTGAATTTCACAGCCGTGCTCTTCATGCCCATCCTACTCGTGTAATCACCCATAAAGGACCTACAACCATCCACCTCTTCTCCTCTGGCCTCAATTGAACCAGAAAGTGCTTGGTGCAGCCGGACCTACTTGGTTTCTCCTCCGACGACCTTGGTGACGCCCCGACTATCTCGACCACTATCAATTCAATTAGTTCTCTGGTGAGCATCCCTAGACCTCCTTCGACCTTTTCCTTTTTTCACTTTGGTCTGTGGTTCACCCTACCTCTTTGTCAACAAGAGTGCCATTAGCTTCACTTTTTTCATCTCCGGCGAGGTTCCCTGTTCGCTCTCCTTCTATTTTTGGTCGAGTTTTTGCTTTTATAGCTTCGACCAAGCGAGTTCTTCTTCTTCTTAGCCTCATTTCATCGTTGTTGCTCCCGATTTCTCTCTTGCTATTTCTGTGCTTTCAGGCTATGGCGGAACCTAGGTTCTGCCTCCTTCGGACGATGTTTGGTCCTTGTCAGGGCTCGTTGGGTTCGTCTTGGTCCCAAGAACTCAACGATACTGATATTTACTCAAATCGATCTTTAGTGTTCAGGTTTTGATCAGAGGCTATGTGCTCCAGTTCGTCTTCTTCGTATGGTTCAACGAAGAATAATGTTCCAGGTGTTCAATCGTTTCTACCCTCTTGTTTCCCTTCTTGTTTGTTTTTCGTTTGAGGGGTATTTTGGACATTTTACTCTCGTTTGGTTGTGTTCCTCTTTGAGGAACCTTGCCACTTTGGCTGTGGGGCCAGCTGAGTTGGCCTCCAGATATTGGGCCAACATAGTACGAGCGCCCTCTCCCTCTCTCTCTCTTCTCTCTCTCAGTTTTTGAAGATGATGTGGCTGTGTCTTATTTTTCGATTGGTCAGTTTTGTAAAATCAATAACTAATAATCCATTGATTGAAAAATTACAAATAAATACTCGTTGGATTCATAAAAATGCAATCTTTATAATGGTGTTGGTTTTGTTGCTTGAATCTTATGTTTTAAAGAGATGATTTAATGGATCTAATTAAATAATATAATAACTTGTATAATTCATAACTAATAATTTATAAGTCATAAAAATACAATAAAATATGTTTCGAACTCAGGAAAATTTAACCTAAAATATGGAATAGTTTTGATAACCTAAATCACTCATAATAAAAAGGTTGTTTTTAAGGTTTGAATGATTAATGGAAACCTAACCTTAATTTCACATATATGCTTAATAGGTTCTTTGGAGGCCTAGGCTTGGACCTAGATGTGACTTTGGATCGTTTGACTCTGAAGTTGAGGTATGTTTTCATCCTTGATTATTCTTTTTAGCAATTAGCCTATGTTTCTTCTTTCTCTTGGTCCTATGGACACTATCCTATACACATTGCTCTTTTCTTTTGATATCATGGTTCATGTGAACTATCTTTTATTTGTTATTGATCTTGTGATCATGGATATTCTCTTGGAATCTTATCTTGTTGCCTTGGTGCAATTTGGAATTTTGATATTATATTCCCACTGTGATGTGGAAGTTTACTTGGTGATATATGCCCACTTTGAAGTGGATTTGTTTATATGTATGTGTTGTCCATTGTGTGATGGCAACATTGTACAATTCTGACTATACTTTTCTACTTGCCTCTACATTAAACATGTTATGTGATTCAGTAGCACTAGAGTAGTGTAATTTCATTGGTTTTGGGGTTATGTGCCCTTTATGCTTTTGGGATGGAGGTTATGTGCCCCATACCCGGGTTTCATCTTTATGGGGGTTGGCCCAATTTCATATATATTGAGAGTTTGGTTATGTGCCATTCTCTATCATGCTTCAGCTTTATGGGGGTTGGCCACCATTGTCTTTATATTGTTCTAGGGCTATGCTTATCTCACATGCATGTAGGTTGATGAAATTATTGATGGGTTATGTGCCCAAATCTTGATATGTGCTTATGTGGCACTACTTTATTGTTTTGATTATGGCAAGTATCTTCTTTTTATCATGATATGATGTTTCTTATCTTTTATGCCCTCTTTTGGGGTAGTCCTTATCTCTTGCATGGGAAGCCTTTTATTTTGATGTTCCTTATTCTTTATAAATTGCTCAGTTTTCTTTTTAGTATGCACATACCAGCCTTTGCTGATGTCTCCTGTTGTTTCTCTTTTGCTGGGGTATGCTTCCAACCCTAGGTGGAGGACTTGGATGACATGACATGTTGAGTTGGTCATAGATTGAGAAGTTAAATCTTGGAGATAATCTTGAGGTGGTTTAGATTTCCTCTACATGGATCCTTGTGATGTAAGTTTGTAACCCTTTGTTTTATAATTGAATATAGTCATATTTTTATTCCGCTGCTATACTTTGGTCTGTTGTTACCATTATATAAAGATTTGAAAATTTTACACCCACTCCATCATACCTTTTGAGTATGTTTGGATTGGAGGTTTTATTGTTCAAATTTTTAGTAAGGAAGTGATTTCACTTCTTTACAGCTTCCAAGTTCCCTCAATAAAAGGAGTAGAAGGATGTTTGAAAGACATAAGAAAATGGTAATAGTTGCGAAACACTAATTTTGAAGGAATTTAGATTCGAATAAAGTATATCTATAGATAACATATTGGGATGGAATCTTCAATATCTTTAGGATCTCTAAAGAATACAAGATTTATCATACTATCTATATTTTAAGGGGAAATTCTCTTTTATATGGAAATGCAAGTCACTAGTGGTATATGGAAGTATCCAAAAGTCCATGTTACGAGGTATTTAGTATATGCTATATACATATTTTAGATGGATATGCGATGATTACATGAAAGAGATAGTCTACGAGGCATGTACTTTATGATGAGGTCATGGTATGGGAATGGAACCATAAAAGGGCGATGTAGCTTACGTTAGTGATGTTTCCATGTATATATGCATGTTTTAGAGTGACAATAGTAGAGATGTCAAAAAGTCTTTTCCCTATTAGGAAGTGAGCTTGAGCCTTTAATACATACATAAATTCTATGGGATATTGGACCTTAGTCATATCCCCTTTGAGTAGTTGGTCCCTGAGCATTACTCACACGAGGCTTCGGATGTCAGACTATGGTCATATCCAACATACAAGTAGTGTAGTACCTCAGAGATGATGAAATGGCAAGACATAAGAGACAAAGATGATAGAATTTTATGTTTCAATGAAACCTAAATATGAGAGATAAAATGACAGGCAATATATGATTTGTGTAGTGGATGTATCAAACATTTATTTGTATTTCCTTATCAATTTTAGAAATCCATGTAATAAGAAGAGATACCCCCTAGATATGCTTATTTGGTAAGTGGGAAGTATCCTCTCACTTAGGCAACAAGACCTCACAAAATATTTATGCTAATGTTTTCAAGTATCATATTTGCACAACGATAGCGTGGAGCCCAAAGGTGGTTGCATTTTAATTGTCAATATTCCTTAGTAGTTTTGGTTTGTCTAAAGTCCCTACACACTCATGCTACATTGTGAAAGTCGTTATATGCTTGACATTATTGTGTGTTTCCTTCTTATAATTATGTAATAGTTGCTTATGATTTGCAACCATATTGTAGTTAATAATGGTCTCTATATAATATCTTGTGACTTGAGAAGGATCAGAATGTAATATTGTTAGTATATAAAAAGCATGAGTGTTTTTTATATTAGAATGTGAATCGTATATGCATATATGTTGAGATAGTTGGAATTGTAGGAGTCTTATGCTTATGCTTCAACATCAAAATTTTAATCTAATTGAGTTTTTTCAAGGTTGATTAACAATAGATGATTCTTTTCCTATTAGCCTCACAATATCAGAAATACAATCATGATCCAACAATTTTTTTTATCGAACACAAGTTTCATCTTCATTTTCTATAATGACAAATTTTTTGATTGTCTCATCAAAACAAAGATTTCAACTCCAAGTTGTTTCCTTCAATCCACATGTTGAAATTTATAGCTCACAAACTTTATTGGCTTCATTTGGAGCGATAAAACCTTCATGTTGTGTCATGTACACATCATATAGAAGATTTACATTAAGGGTATAAGTTTTAACATCAAAATTTCAAATCTCATAGTCATAATAAGTTATAAGGAAAGCATTATACTGATGGATTTATCCATGGAAACTAGTGAAAAAAATTCATTGTAGTCAATACCTTAACTTTCTTGAAACCTTTTGCAACCAACCTACCTTTATAGGTTTGTACATTACCATCTATGTCGGTATTCTTCTTGAAGTCCCACATGCTCCCTATGGGTTTCACCCCTTCGAGTGGATCCACCAAGGTCCATACATTGTTGGTATACACTGAGTCCATCTCAGATCTCAAGGCCTCAAGTCATTTCTCAAAATTTGGTCCCTCAATAGCCTTATTGTATGTAGTTGGCTCATCATCTTCAATAACTAATACATCATATTCTGGAGTCATGAGAAATCCATATCTCTCTAGATCATTGAGACCATCACATCACATTATTTTGCAAGAATCATCATTATCTTTCCATGCCTTCCAAAAGGCTCATCAAACCATCATCATATTTGTGATACATATGTTCAACATAACATTGAAATAAATAACTAAAAGATGTTCACAAGATAACATACTAAGGTTATTTTAGCATTAAGGGCATTCATTTATTATGCAAGGGAACTAGGTATAATTAACCACCATGATTTAGGTGTATTAGGATTAGAATTAACAACGCAAGTTGAAATTAACATTACATATCAGCACTTTACAACAACCTTGGATTTATATTTATTTGAGGGAAAAGGTAAGACTACAAAATCATGGTCTTATAATAATTGACTCTAATCATAAAATCCAAACCATTGAGTTAGGTGCAATAAGAACAAACCATCAAAGTATACATAAAATTATCAATTTCAAGGCAAACATGACATATGAATTATGTGTATTATTCACCACCATTGAATCACGCTTGCATAAAACATAACCATCGGATGAGGGCATCAAACCCAAACCTTCTAAATATAAATCCTCACCCAATACCTTTAGATGTTAAATAGGTAAAACCATCATATGTGAAACACATAAACCTTGAGGCATTCATCTAGGAAAACCATCGATGGAGCAACTAAGTGAACTATCATTCTTATACTTAGAGAAAACAATCCATAACCTTTTAGGATGACCATCAGTTGTGTCACATACCATCGATTTAAAACTTTGAGAAATAAGTAAATCAGAAATTAAGATAGGCTTTGATTGTGAACCTAGTGAGACCGTCGAATTTCATCACTATATGGAAAATAGACTTCAAGCATCGAGTAAAACCATTGTATAATTTGAGGGGAAAAACCATTGTGGCTAGGGTTTAATGAACCATTGTTTAAAAAAAATATTAGAGAAACTTAATCATTGGTTATTGAGAACATCAAGCCATAAAAAAACAACAAGGTGTGAACCAATAGTTGGCACAAGAAGCCCAGTGATTGAGATATGTAAACAAGAGAAAATCAACTCAAACCATTAGAGAGAAACCATTATTTGAGAGAGAAATAAGGCCATCAACCTGAACCACTTGGGAGAGCATCATGACCATAATTTATCAAGCATAAGAAATTCCAAAACAAAAACTAACTACAAGCCATTAGTTGGTACAAAATAGTCTCACCAAACAACGTTAAAACCAACTATCAGATTGATACATGAGGAGGGAAAAATCTCTTCAAAACCCTAGGAAAAACAATAATTCATAAGGCTTAAGATAACCATCGATCATTCAGTGATGAAGACAATATAACTATCATTTTTTGAGCTCACTAAAGTTATAAAAATAGTAACTAAAGTACCACCAACGTTCCTTCCTAAAAGCCAACCCATCGGGTCACACAACAAGGGAGAAATCAGTTCAAGGCACCAAGAAAAACCCATTGTTACAACTACTCAACTCCATTAATTATTATGATTATGGAAACCATCGGCCATTTAGAGATAAGAGTATTATGACCATGGGTTCTTAGGCATATAACAAGGCTTCAAAAAATGTAGCAAAACACCACCATCATTCTACATAAAAGACTAGCCATTAGATCGTGAGGCAAGCTAGAAATGAGCTCAAAATAGGTCAAGGACAACCATTGATTTTCACCACAAAAACACCATCAATTCATGGTCAAGAAATGTCTATAAATCATCTTACAAAATAGAGAACATGAACAAGATTAAGGAGAGTAAAAAGGATTATCTAGATCAATAATCCTCATATATATGCACAACTTAACTAAGGGTTCAAATTTTCTACTCATTACTATGTTTTAGAGCAAGATTTGTTCATGGCAAGTTAAATGTAAGAAATAAACATGAAGAGAGTTATATAACTCACCTCAAGGATGAAGATGAGGCTCCAAACAACAAGGAGGATCTAGGAAGGAGGTAAGAAAATCCTAGCTTTGAGCTCCCCATTTGTTCAAGCTAAAGCTTTTCTTCAAGAACAAGCGGCCCTAGGTCAAGGAAGCACGAAGAAAGGTGTTCTTCAAGAGTTCTAGCACAAAATTCACCATGGAAACCATGGATATGACCAAGAAGAAGAGAGGGAAAAGTAGGAAAGTAGGGGAAACAAAGTAAATAGAGAAGTTCTTACTTGCTTAGGTCAAGAACAAGCTAAGGAAGCTCCACAAGCTTGTAGATCGACCAAGCTCCATCAACCTTGGGCTCCTTCTTCTTCTCCAATCAGGGGGTACGACCTCCAAGTATAAGGAAAGAAGAGAGGTTCATCTGGGTGTGTAAAGAATTCGTTGGCATGCAAGAAGAGAAGTATAAGAAGCTAAAAGAGAGAGAGAGAAGGAAGAGGTAAGGTGTCTAGCCAATCTCGCCAAGTTTCAAAGGTCAAGAGCATCTTTTACCATACAACTTAGAAGACCATAATTAGTGGGAAGTTAGGAGGACCACCAAAACTTTATTTGTAGATCAGCCCTTGACCCCACTCACAAGAAAACCCATCAAAATATTACACAAGGTCGCCCATCTATGAGAGGAAATCCTAAGTTCAACCTTGGGTAGATGTCACACATAAAACAAAGGTGCATCTAGGCGCCTCATGGTACAAATAACTCCATAATGATATGAAAACATGTTAGGCACAAAAATATTGTGAAAAATTTCAAGAAAAACCTCATATATGATTAAATCGCATAAAAGTCCAAAACATGCACACAATTGCATAACTTGCTCAAACAATGTCCAAACGGGAAAAAACTTGAAACATGACTTAATTAACTATTATAAAATTATAATAAAGAATTTGATTAAGCATATAAGAATATAATTAGGTAAATTAAGCATAATTAGGGTTTATGATAGGTTAGGTGTCTTACAATCATGGTATCCGAAAGCTTGGCCAATGATGTTCATGAGGCATCCCATCCAAAAAACAAATACTTAGTCCTTCCTAGATGTTCATTTGTCAATTAGGAGTCTCCCAGTGTTGACTAGATTCCCCTCCATGATGCACCAAAGGATGTTGAGTTCCTTATGGTATATGATACATGCATTGGACTTCATGAAGAGAGTGTTGGTGATGACTTTTTGGATGATGCACCACATCTTGGAGTGGACATTAGTTCTTTGAAGGAGCTAGATTAGTATGGCATTTTCAAGTCTATTTGACCCAAACATCATTACTTTCAAACCTTGTTTCCTCTTTTCCATCCACCCAGAATTTGTAGCTTCAACATCTTCTTCTTCAATGCAGAATTCATTCAACATCTTCTCGGTGATAGTGCATTGCCTATTGAAAAAATTTGTGCCTGGTTCTTGTAACAGTTCTTGCGTTCCTTCTCTTGTAGATGGTTTTATAAAAGTTTTGAGGAGAGAGTACATTACTTCCCTTGTTTCCCCTATGTAGGATCATGCCATGATAAAAGAAATATTTAGGATGTTGGATCCTACAAGTAGTGTTTGGACATGATCAAATATGCCATCTTTTTATGGTCTCATGATCATCAAATCAAGTGGCTCTAAATTTTTCCTCCCATATCACTATAATAGGATTGATGGAAGACATTTTTGGTGTGGAAACAATCGAGCATGATCTCGTGAGTGAGTGGTTGCTGTATTTGTTGTTGGGTGGGTTAGGAAGTACTTTGTATCATCAGTGGTTTCATCCACTATTTCTTGGTGGCTAGGTTTTGTGTTGATGGCACCTTTGAGCATCATCTCAACACCCACCTCTGTGGATCATAGGTTTCAAAAACTTCATGATCACTCTCTCAGTATATTCTTCAACCTTAATGGCTACTATTGTTGTTAATCCTTCCCAAATAGCAATGGGTTCTTATCTCAAGTCAACCAATCATGTGATAGTCTTAGTTCTTGCCGTGTCTCTATAAATTTGAGTTGTTAATATGAAAGTAAATGATTAATTTGATAATCTCAATAGGTTGATTGTTTGTACGTTGATATCATGAATGACCTTAGATAACAATATAGAAACTCAATATGTAGAGGTAGATTAAAAATCACCATATGTCAATTGAAAGGTGCTTAATTGAGGGTGCTTGAGAGAATGTGACTGATAGAATCAACACTAAATGGATCAAGTGAAAAGAAGATTGTGTTGGTATGTATACCCAAAGAGCCAATCATATGATGATTGTAATGGCATGAAATGTAAATGATTTTATTATTAATAAAAGGCAAGATTCCAAACTATTCTATTTAATTCAGTTATGAGATAATGATGTAACATTATAAATGTCTAGAGAATAGTATTACTCAATGATATATGTCTTCAAGTATGTGACTTGAACAATGAGATCATACGAATGTTAAGAGTATATACATTCTCATTATGTACCTGAGTAGTTGTTATTGTGGAAGGTAGATAGAAAATAGTAACACATAAGATCAGGGTGTAAGTTGGTTGATGACGGAATCTCATTAGTCATGATATGGAGATATCACACTAATAACACAGATATATATTAGAGAACAGTGTATGAGAATGACCCACCTTGAGACTGACACATGGAAGTCATTGCCATGGTAGTCATAGTAATGTCTCATAGTGTTGGTGGTGATTGTGGTTCTTAGACCTAAAGTCACTACACTCATCACATGTCATTCGAAATGCTTTGACATCATCAAATGTAATCCTCAATGAGGGATATTATAAAGGTGATGATTGGGTGACTGTGACACATGGTTACATACTGTGAGTGATGTAGATGGAATTTTTTTCCTCCTATGAGAGTATGATATCCTAGGCCTCTTGATTAGCGAGACTGAGAAAAGCATTTTCATGCACATGTGAGTTAATATGTGATATTGAGCTTACATGTATCTCATACAGTCTGCTCTGGTTCAAGGAACAAGATTGAATGTTGAAGAGGATGACTACTCCATGCCTCGACTTCAATATGGATATCAGTGGCATAGGAACTATACAAACACTATACCACCATACATATATTTTAGGTTGAAGTTGTTCTCCAACTTTCCATTTACTTGGGTAGTATTGATGTGCGCTAGGAACCGTTCATTTCTTATGATGTCATAAGATGTTATGGACATTCACTGCCAACATAATATGGGACTTATAGGGTGATACACATAGGTCTTGACCTAGAAGAGGAGTTTAATCTTGAATGATAATTGAATTGATTACTAAAAGTATTTAGTTGTTCAATTCATGCTACAAATCAACTGATTGGACTCCCAACTGACCGATTCATGTGATGAAATGGCTGGTTGGAGTGTCAGATTGATTGGATATAGAGTTGGCTGAGTTCTGTATGAATTAGGGAACCAACCGATCGACTCACTGGGTGAATGGTGTCTTCCTAATTGATTCTTCAAATGATACAGGGTGGTGCCAATTGGTGTCTTCAAAGTTGTTTGATATGCCCAAAGAGCATTGTTGAGTCTGGCTTCCTAGTCCTTTTTAGATCTTCTTATAGTTTTCTATAAGATCTACTTTATCTATTTTTGTGATAATTTGACCTACGAGATGTATGTAGGTGATAAGATGTGGATACCTTGTGCTTCACCCATACCTCTTTAGTAATGTTTCAAAATGTCATTCAACAAAGTGAGAAGCATTGTCACTTAATAGGGTTTGTAGCATGCCAAATCTGGTGAAATAATTTTACCAAAGATCTTTATAATAGTTTTTGAATCACATGAGTTTTGACCCATATGGATACATAATCCACTGCAATTAGAATACAATGATTGGAGAAAGATGATGGGAATGACACCATGTAATCAATTCCCCGGTTGTTGAAAATTTTGACTTTTGTTTAGTCCGATAGAGGAATTTCATTGCATCTAGAGTCACATGCCTTAACATAAGCTTGAGTATCTTTGAAACTGTAGGGAAAGTATAATCCCATGTGTAAAAATTTCATTGCGATCTTTTGTGCTCCCAAGCCCTTCATAAGGAGATGTATGACATTTCTTGAGAATTTATGAAACTTCTTCTTCAGGGATGCATCGAAAATACAGATTGTCTGCACATTTTTGGAACTATAATGGGTCATCCTAATAGTAGTTTCAAAACTATTTTTTTCTTCTTGTTTTGGTTGTACGTGATATCTAGCAGAAGTTTTTGACTTTTTAAATAATTGCAGAAGTCATCAAACTAGGGTGTAAATAGGGTAACAGTCAATAGGACCATTAGTGATTTGTCACTGTAAGAATCATATATGTGTAAGGAGTGGTCATCATCATCATCATAATCTAAGCATCAGTCACAACTATGTTGGGGATGGCTACATGGATCCATCATTTCCATTTCTATCATAGGCCATATTCTAGTTGAGATGTAGAGATTCAAAATCTCTCTTTATAAGCTCATCCCATGTTAATTTAGGCCTTCCTCTTCTTCTATTTATTTGCTTGACCCAATTTTGTTGCTTCATATAGGTGCATTAGTCGGTCAGTGTTGCACGTCCATACTATCTGATTCATCCCTTGCGCAACTTGTCCTCAATGCTCACCACCCCCACTTTATTCCTAATATAGTCATTTCTCAATCGATCTTTTCTTATCTTCCCACACAACCATCTCAACATACACATTTAAGCCATGTTCATATTGTTGAGACCTTGTTTCTTCACTGCCAAACATTCATTTTGATAGAGCATGGTTGGCCGTATAGATGTTCTATAAAACTTACTTTTCAACCTAAGAGGGATCTTCCCATCACATAATACTCCAGTTGTACTCTTTCATTTCAACCATCTTGCAGCGATCCTATGACAAATGTCATTTTGAAAATCCCCATATGTTTGAATAATAGAACCCAAGTAATGAAATTTATCACATTTTGGTATATCTACTCCGTCCAACTTGGCTACATCATTTACACTGTGAGATTGGCAGAAACTGCAATGCATATACTCAACTTTTCTCCTGCTAATCATCAATCCATTTGATTTCAATGCCTTTCTCCAACATTCAACTTTATCATTCGATCCATCTTTAGATTTGTCAATCAAAACAATATCATCAACAAATAACATACTCCAAGGAATATCATCATGAACATTCTTTATGAACGCATCCATAACAAGAACGAATAGATATGGGCTGAGCGTGGATCCTTGATGTACCCCCACTGTGATAGGAAAAGTTGGTGTCTCTCCTCTAGGAGTCTTCATACTTGCAGTATAGCTATCATACATGTCTTTGATCAAGTCAATGTATTGGATCAACACACCCTTTTTGTTCAAAACCATCCACAACACTTCTATGGGCACTCGATCATAAGCCTTTTCCAAATCTATAAACACCATATGAAGATATTTTTTGCTTTCTCTATACTTCTCCATAAGCCTTCTTATTAGAAAAATAGAATTTGTTGTTGATCTTCTAGGTATGAAACCAAATTGGTTGTTTGCTATATGATTTATAGATCTTGGTCTCTGCTCAATAATCCTCTCTCAAATCTTCATTGTGTGACTCATCAACTTGATACCTCTATAGTCAGTGCAGCTATGAATATCGCCTTTGTTCTTTTATATGGGGACTATAGTACTATTTATCCACTCATCTGACATCTTCTTGGTCTTCATGATCTAGTTAAAGAACTTTGTTAGCCACATAACTCCTTCATCCCCCATACTCTTCCATACATCGATGGGAATATCGTTCGGTCCGCATGCCTTTATCATTTTCATATTTTTCAAAGAATTCTTGACCTCGAATGGTGAAAATCATTGTGTGTAAATGATATCTCTTGTATTCATGTCACACAAGTTTCTAACATTATTGGCAATATCTCCATTGGTTTTTGATATCATCATCCTTTACCAACACTCTGCCATCTTCATTCTTGATGCATTTTAATTGACTCAAGTCTTCCTTTCCTTTCTCTCATATGAGCCATTTTATATATATTTTTTTCACCTTCTCTTGTGTCCAACTTCTTATAAATATCATCAAAATATAAAGGAGTGGTCATCCTTGAGATAAATTATGGAAATTTGGTTGGCTACCACATTTGCTTTCCATTCTTGTCTATGATTTTATGATCAAACTCTAGAATTAAGAGTGCCCACCTCAACAGTCGGAGCTTTGTTTCCTTATTTTTCATGATATATTTTATTGCCCCATGATCTATGTACATAGTGACTACATCTCCTAGGAGGTATGAGCAAAATTTATCAAAAGCATATATGATTGTAACCATCTTCATTTTAGTGGTCATGTAGTTTCCTTAGGCCTCACATAGGGTTTTTCTTGCACAATAGATTACATGGCTATTTCTACCTTTTTTTCATCCCAAAACCTCCGCAACAATGTAATCACTTGTTTCACCCATTAAACCATAGGGTAGATCCTAGTGTGGGGGCTATATGAGGTGCAAATTTCAAAGCATTTGTAGTATATTGAATGCTTTAAGATAATCATTCATCTTAGAGAATTCATTACTAAACTTGTAGTAGTAACATGTGGGACCAAGAAAGTTCACACTGATGTTATTGAACATAGTGGCGGTAACTTGAAAATAGCCTCAATCTTGCTTAGTTTGACTTCAATCTGGCTTTAGAGACCTTGTTCCCTGATATGAAGCCATCTTGTACCAAGACGTGATAGTTATACTAGTTTGAAATAAGTTGATTTTCATCACATCTTACATATACCATAGATGATTTCTTTAAATAGTCTTCAAATCATGGGTCTTAGATGGAAAAACTGTCCATGAATAGTTTCATGATTTTGATGAAGTAAAATTGAAATGTGGTTGTTATTTTCCATATCTGGAGTGACATTATTCAACAAGCTATACACATTGAATGTCATCTTCTCAGGTCATCTAGATGGATAATGAGTAGATAGAATCAAGAATATCTATCCAAGTAACAGAATAAGAATGCATATATATATGCTTTAGTATCTAGTGAATGTATAGAGAGGGAAGCGATCCTTTTTTGTGGTAGAATTTAGCACATGACATTCTATACATGTCTGCCTCCCATTTACTATTATGTTGTTAAGGTTTCAACTGACACAACCTGTTACAACTATTATTCCTCCTTTCTTTGGTATGATGGGGACTAGAATGACTCAGTTGTTGTAGGTGATAGTGTAGATGATCCTAGTGTTTTATATATTTATATCCTCCTTGAAGACTACTTGGGAATCTTAGATATCCTTTGTCCTTGAACTTTTGGTTTCAAATTTTCCTCTAGGTTGATTTTGTGCATGCAAACTTACGTGCCTAGCCCTTTTATGTTGTATATGAAATATCTTAGGGCTCTTCTTTGTAACCTAAAGTCAAAAAAGCAATTGGAAACATTGTTCATACATAAGCAAACAATTTATAATGATGGGATTTCTGTCCTTGGTGTTAGAAATTTTATATTTGAGTCCTTTCAAGAGTTTGTTTAGTTCCAAAGTGGTTTGGATGCAGTTTTGTTGACAAACATCCTTTGTAAAGAGATGTATTTTCTGAATCAATGAATTCTCATCATCTTCCTCCTCTATTGCATCTAAGTAGGAAATATTTTTTTCAACTTTTGGATCTGAGATGCCTAAAAATGAATTTATGAGTGTTCTCATGAGTGGATCAACCACGATGTGTTGTTCCTGTATCTCTACACATAATTGGCTACAATATTCAGTAAAATAAATTGATTCCAATTGTGAATGTCCTTTCATGTGAACCAAGATGTTGAAATACATATGCTCATATCATGTGTGAATGGTGAGTATTCCTTATATGGTATCAATCATAGCTTGTGTTATTGTAGGAAAGGTTTTTCTAGATCTACTGGTTAGAGTGGGTCTCAGATGGTGTTGATAATGACAATTCATTAAGGGATGAAGAATTGTCCAAGTCACATGGGAACATATTTGATGACCCCTGTGGGCCTCATAAAAGAGTTATATTCCAAATAGATTCTCATGTTTAACTCTCTCCCTTCAAATAAGATCATCCTATTTTCTAGAGATAATGGCATAAGGCTAGTGTAAAGGCACCTATATCAACCAGACCATGTTTTTTAGTGGAATCCCCAATGTGGAAAGGGACTTTAATTTTAACAGTTGTTTGGATGAATGATGCGGCCATCCTAGATCGCCTTATGATCTCTATATCACCTCTTTTTGTTTCTTTATGGTGAGGTCTTTAAGAAATTTTGTGTAAGTATACATTTCAACAATTACATTTAGGAGTGGTATGTCAATATGTATCTTCTTGATGGTTTCAAAAATCTTGTCATACTGCTTCTCCACCTGAGCCTTGATCAATCAAAAGGGGAAATGTGCTTGAGGTGAGTATGGATCAACATTTGGAAACACACTGGTAGTACATCAATTTACTTGGATGTTTTTCCCTACTTGTTCCTTCCCTTCTTCTCTTCCTTGATTAGTGTTTGCATTGCCTATCTAAGGGGAGGGTCATCCTCTTCACTTTACTATATTCTCTAGTGACAACTGAAGAGATACCGATTGTGTTGAACCTTAGAGTCTTCAATTTTTTAGACTCGTGATGTCTATGATTCTTCTCAGTATTGGAGGGGAACTGGTCTGTTGAATTCTCGATCAATTTAGATATTAAGTTAATTGTTGGTCAATCATCATGTTGTTCTGCTGCAAACCACCAATTTACATGTTTACCATCCCCATTTGAGTTTTCATTGTATTCATCATGTTGGTATTGCTTATGAATACATGTCCTAGTTGTTTTGTCAAAAAAACCAACTGAATTATTGTGTTTTGTGATTAATTTAGATAGCTTCCCCATTGATGTCCATTGAAATTCTCTTGTTGACTGGTACATTTTTTTTTAAATGTTCGATTTTTAGTGAATTTTTATCTCTTCCCACATTAGGAGCAGACTTTCCTATCTCAAAATTATTTGGTGATTGATTCAGGAGATGGGAAACTCTATAAGTGTTACTATAAGAAAACCCAAGATGACGAAGTCTCTTATAATTGACACATGAGACATTTTCATCTGTATAAACTTCTTGTATTGTTTTAGTAAGTAATATTGAGTTAGATGTCCTTGATAACCATAATTTTTGCACTACATGACTACTTTTGATAATGCATTGGTCTTTTAGAAATTTAATGCTTGATCATATGTAGCAATATTATCAAGCTTTGTTGTCAGTAGGTTGATAACACTAGCAATTTTTGCTGATGCTAGTGATCCATCGTCATTGGTGGATCCATGCTTGAAGTCCCATGTTGATTGTTGTGATGACATGTTTTCTATGATCTAAGTATGCTCCATGACATCTTATTCTAGGAAAATACTCCCTGTTGCAATGTTTATAGAATTCTTCTCTACTTCAGTCAATCTGTTGAAAAAGGTTGTGATAGTAAAGTCTCATCAAAATTGTGATGCGTGCACTTCTTTGGAAACTTTGAAACCATTCCAAAGATCTGTAAATATTTTCACCTAGTTTATGAGAGAACTAATAATTTTGTCATTTTAATGCATACTTTTTAGACATGAAAGAATTTGTTGACGAAGGTCTTAATAAGTTCATACCAAGTCTGGATACTGAAAGGTTTCAGAGAAAGGTACCACGCTAAAGGTTTTCCCTCCAAGAGAAGGACACCACCTTAGCATAAATAGCTTCTTATGGAACCCTCCATATCATTTGAGTGTCATGTGGTGGTAGGGGTTTTCATCAGGAGAGATAGAAATGGTACTTCCCTTAATATAAAATAAAATGACTTATAAATTGAATTCACCACTGGAGACCTGGTATAACTCACCTTAGATTGAGTGTAGGAACAAACCAAAGGTCATTTTTCCATGACTTCTTATCTAGAAAATACCTAATAATTCAACCACTCAAGTGTTAGGACAAAATGTGAATTAACCATTCAAATAGATAAGATAGAATGTAAGTCTAAAATTGGATTTTGAGATAGAACAAAAATATTTGACAAAGAGTAAGTAGATTTTAGGTTCTAATACATTGTTGTTTAGCCTTATCGCTTAAATTTGAGCAAATCAAAACTTGGTCAAAAGTGCAAACAAGATTGCCCATTCTAAATGGATCAAATAAATTTGTAACCAATTCTAAGAGACGCCTTAAAAAAACACAAAGTCTATTATAGTAAACATGGCCGAAGACATGGATAAGGTGGAAATACTTAAGAAACTAAGGGTATTATCTTATCTAAGACAAAAAGGCATTTTTGATTGAGTGTTCCAAAAGGGAATTCATCCACTCAGAGAGATGAAAAAATAAACAAAACAACAATGATTATTGTTGAGATAAAACAATAAGTGGGAAACTTGGATTAGGGTTTACCAATCAAGCTTTCTCACCAACCATGTAACATTCCTCTTCATTTTATATTCTAAAGGAGCATTTTTCCAGCACACATCATTAAATCTAACACATTTTTCTCTCTCAGGTGAGGATATATCTAGGTCAAGGGATGCCTCTCTCTCTCCCAAGATGACATGCAATAAACTATAAAACACTACCATATAACCATAGACTTAGTGATACCTCACTCTCCTAGGTCCACACTATTTTGTACTCTAGATCTTCCTGAACTTACTACATGAAAGTCATCCATATCAAACATAGAAATAAGGTATCTAGTCATGCAAGCTAGGCATTAAAAATAGGAGTAAGAAAATAAAACTTGTAACAACATAATTAAATAAAAGAAGAACAATCACTTGGTTTGGAGGTCCCGATGACTACTCCCAACTAAAGTTTAAGGGATTTATCCACTCGTACTATAGATGGTCATCATCAAATTACAACTTGACTCATGCATATCCTTAAAAAAAGAAATGTTGAGTAAAGAAGTTGATTATAAGGTAGATCCTCTCATATCTACCTACGTTCTTTCTCAAAGTCTTTTCTTCTTCATTGGTCAATCGAGCACCCCAAGTTAGATAAAGTTCTTAATATTGATTGAGATACTTGATAGGCAAAAACTTATTGATCGCCCTTAATTTATGGAAGGTTATGAGACATAGTAAATGCTCCTCTTTCTAGGAAACCATCTGATTAATCTCTCAAAAGTGGCTTGGATGGCAGAGAGATGGGTGATTGAATGGTTGATCATTGTATCTATGTCTCTTATACTTTGATGGAGGTCCTATTTATAAGTACAACTCGGGGTCTTAGTACCTCCTAAAAGATCTGATTGGTCCATGTGGCGTTGAGTCAGCAAGTTTGGCTATCAAGGATGTTTTTTGATAGGTGATGGTTGATTGCTAATTTGATCATTTGACCAACTTCAAAACCCCAATGGGTGCTTATCAAGGTCGATGCTCAACTAGCTTTTGGTTTTTACTAGGTTTATTCTTGTCATGCAATTGAATTCATACTCAATATATGGATATTGGGTTGGTGCACGAGTGGTAACCATATTGATGTTGGCTGTTGATAGTTTAGATCGATGATGAATCTTGGATTGGTCTTTGTCTTCCTGATGAGATTGATAAATGTTGATCATGTAAACATGCATTGCTCAATTGAGGTGTGTCTAAAGGCTAATGTTGATTGGTGTAAACCTCGATGGCTGGAGCTTGATTGAGCATACTTCTATTGGTCATACCTTAGTTGGTGTATATTGAGTATGTTGCAAAATTATCCATTTTCCTAAAATTTCAAGGATCGATTAATTATAAGAGTATTCATAATAATTTCCTACAAGGAATCAATATATGAGTATTATGCTTGTGACTCATGACGATTATAAGAAAATTAAATAACCATAAAACATCCACAAAATTGGATATTATTAGGTGCTACAATATACAAGCTAATATGGTGAAGGTAGGAACAAGGTAGAAATCATCACTATCTCAATGTCAATTCACCCTGTCCATATCTTTATAGGATTTCCATTCACTTTTGATGATAGGTAATTCCTACTAAAAGTTAATCCACCTTATGGTCTCTTAATGTATGTTCCTCCCTTTTTTTGTATTTTGAAGAAGTTTCTATACACTACAAGATAATAAAGGAAGTGTTGGGAAATCCATGCGACAGATAAGGCAACAAAAATAAAAAAAATTAAAATTTGATTATCGAATCAGTAAGATCTCATCAACAACAATGTATCTAGTAAAGAGGGTAACAAGAGTTATATCTTGTCCCAAAGAAAGTCCGACGCCAACTCTTGATGCCATAATGTGCTTCTTCTCCAAGAAGCAACAAGCTTGTACTTCAGGTAGCACTCGAACAATCATCAATTACAACCTCTTAGTACAACACAATGAATGGTGGTTGACATTGTCCACCTAGTGGTATGAAACAACCTCCTCGCCTCTATAGTAGTTCACACGGACCACCACGAACTCCATGTTGTGCGACTACCAAAGGGAGGGAGTTGTTCCTTCGAATGTCAATCTTCTAGGATTGATTTGCTCTCCCACAATTGTCTCTCCCTTCCTATCCCTCCCTTTTCAGGTAGGACTTGCTCAGGTTCTCTGTTGGTTACCACAACTAGAGAGAACAACAATGGTTAAAGCTTATTTTTGCATCTGGGAATCCCCCATAATCCCTCTATTTATAGGAGAGGCCAGGGTCAGGATTTCCTATCAGTTTGGGAGTCAAAGAGACTGAGTTCATGAATGTTCTAGAAACTACACAAGGTGAACCGGTCAATTAAACTCTTAAACTAGCCGATTCATGTACTTTCCTCTTTGGAATTAAATTGACATTCAATATTCGATTAATGCTAAACATGATCCCAACATCAAATCCTTGATATAATCAAATTGATCATTAATCTGAAAAACCCAGATGATGAACCGATTATTTCACTTTTGAAACGATCATTTCATACTTGAAATGGTTGTTTCATATGTGAAATGGTCGTTTCACATGTCCATCTTAGGAAAATATTCAGCCAATTCTATTTCAAATTGATCTGACACTCCAACCGATTGGTTCAACACTTGAAGCGCTTGGTTCAAAGTCCAATTATTCAGTTTTGAGCCTTAGTTGTTTAATTGAATACCTAAACACTTTTGTTATAAAGTTAAACATAATTCATGAATGAACTCCTATTCCAAGCGTGTGACACCCCCTTTAAGCATACATGTATCAGCAAAAGCAACTCTCATGTTTTCCATAACATGGGGGTTTTTTTAGCTCAAGGGGATGTCACAAGAATAATAAATTGCAAATAAAGTAAACAATCACCATGCATTAATATAGAAATTGATTCATACATTGTTCAAAGCCAATATAGTACAATTGAGTTCTTGGATTGAAACGAACTAAACCAAACATGATTTAGCATTAGGATCTCTATTGTAGATGGCACCCCACTAGGCAGGTCTTTGGAAAACCTTGATGTATCCTTAATCTGATCTTCATAAGGCTCAATCCTTGACGTTTCTCCTTTCTTACAGACATCGCGCCCCCAACCATGCACAAAACAATTTGTAAGTGGAAGTGAACATACTATAATAGGTAAATAACATATACGTCGAAAGGAAAACATTGAACATCATGAAAATAAAATTTACATTTTATCATTGTCTTTTATCTGACTTATATAAGGATCCTCAAGTTTTGCACCAAATTGCCTCTTCTTTTTGCACCAAAGTGCCTCTTAAATTTCTTTGAAGTGCTTTGTATGCAAGGAAGCCCATGATTTGCACCAAATTACATTGTATGCTAGGAAGCCCATGATTTGTACTGAAGTACGTTGTATGCTAGGAAAGCCCATGACAAGGATCTTATATAAGGTTCGTTCATTATCTTTACTCTTTACCCATGAATACTCTTTACTCTTGCTCTTAAACATGAATATGATGTGATATGATGATTTTTGAATATAAGCAGTAGAAGGATTTTATTTGTCTAATAACTTTTAACTTTAATCAACAAATCCATAGAATGAATAGTACTATATATAATAACATATACGTTGTACATAGTAACGTATAACATCCAATAATTATGTTCAAAGTGCATGGACTAGTTACAAAGATTGGAGCAACTCTTAATGGTCTCTTGACATTGAGAAAACCCTAGTTACCATTTTCAATAATTAACCTTCATTAATGACTAATAATAGACTTGATTTCTAGGATTTTAGGGTTTATTAGGGTTTGATGTGAGATTGGGTTCAAAACAGGCTTCAAACCACAATATTATTATTCTTTAATTCATTATCTTTCACATGGCTATTTTTGTGTTTTTCTGTGAACCAGTTGATTCGTTGTGAATTTCTAAGTATCAACGAATTAGAATCCAAAGAAAAGACACATAAGCAACTATATCCAAAAGAGGACAACTATATTGGCGCCCATGTTGTCATGGTCCAACCCCTTCCAATCATGTGGCTCAACCTATTCACAAGAACGCACGACTTGGTGCACCTGAGATACTTTGAAATACCAAAAATGACCAGACACATGCAACAACAATACAAGGTAGGTGAGGGAAAATGCGTCAAATTATTAACCAAGGTATTCATCTTCTAATGAATTAAGAACTAGACGAAATCCCTATGAAGACAACAGCCTAAACATGACAAAAATACTGGCTTTCATCAAAAATCAAGTATTTAACTATCATTTTCAATGCCTTTCGGGTCACAGAGAGCCCAAGACCAGGCCCAGGGACAGTTAGACAGTGAAGAACGACAAGTTTCCGTTATAGGGATCTAGCCAAAGTGACAAATCATGATAAACTACTAACACAAGCATAACTAAGAATCCAGAATGATACACAATCTCATTCAAAATCTAAAGGCGGGTGAAGCAAAAAAGTAGAGGCTGGAAACAACGAGATTGCTTGGGTAATCCGTGAAAAAGGTAAAATTGGGATTTTGAGAAGGATACCTCTTCGGGTCAAAATACTTCATGTGAAGCTTTCTTCGGCAACATGGAGTCGATAATCGATGTCAGAACTGGCCGTGATGGCCACAACTACTATGATAGACCTCTAGAAGGATGAGGTTGTGTATGGACCTCAAAGATGGGTATGTAAGAAAAACGAGGGTGTAAAAATAGTTTGTTTGCATTTCGGGATGATCTCTGGTCAATTCTAGGGAGTTTCTTATAAATTTGGATGATGATCAATTCTAGGGAGTTTCTTATAAATTTGGATGATCGAGGAGACTGCAATTCCTGGGAAAGTTCGAACAGGGAAAGGATAGAGGAGTCCCATCACATGGGGAAAACTAGGCATGGTAGTAGCTAAAACCTATCTAGAACATGGATTTCTAACTTTGCACCTCTGAGACGAAGGTGGAGGAGAGGTTTAGATTGGATGTGAAAGGGATTCCTATTGGGAGAAGAAGTCCCTGTGTCCCTATGACTCAAGATCTCCATATTATGGTGAAAGGTCCAAGACCTGGCAGAGAGGGAAACCTTCATGACCCCGACTCCAGATTTGACCTGGATCCCACAAAACTTCCTTTTTATTTATTTATTTTCCTTTTTTTGATAAAAGTCCTGATCATAGAAGCATTTTTTAAACTAACATATCGATTCCATTTTTATCCAATTTTTTTTTTAACTTGAAGTTGGGAGGCAATCTTATTCATCCCGCCCTCCCCATACGAGCCAAAAATTGCAACTTACAAGCACTAATTAAGTGAGAATAAGTAAACATGGTAGTACTACTACCATTACAAATGTCTTCTACTAAAGAGTCAAACACCTCTATGGGTGGTTGGGTGTACGTAGCGTACGAAAGGTTGTTTTTGAGGGCTAGCTTCGCTAGCTTGTCAGCAACAACATTCCCTTCTCTGCCATTGTATACCACTTTCCAATCCGGTTTCATTCGACGTTGGATAGAGTGAATGATCTTGGCATACCTTGGGTTGGAGCTGGCTTCCTATGCTACCATCCTCACTGCTACCTGAGAGTTTGCCTCGAATGGCACAACCTACAGGTTGTTGTTCTCTGCTATCTCTATTGCGATTCCAATCGACTCGAGCTCAACTTCAAGCACGTCTGTGGTGTGGAACTTGGCAGTGACTCCTCCCATCCATAGACCCTGGTCGTCCCTGGCAACGCAAGCGCCATAAGCTTCTCCGTGCTTGACGGCAGCGTCAGAGTTGACCTTTACCCTTCCTTGTTCTAGTTTCTCCCAGAGGGTATGTCTCCTCAGCTGTGTGTATTTGATAACGTTCGATTGTGCTCTCACCCAGGCTTCCTCGTGAAGCTCAATGTCATTCCAAATACGTCTTACTACCTTCCTGGCGTGGGTCACCTCCTTGTCAAAAATATGTCTGTTTCTTGCTCGCCATATGTGCCAGCAGGTAATAAGGAACCTACTGGCCGATCTAGGTTCAAGTTGTAGATGACTATTTATCCAACTCTTTAGATCGTTAGTGTTGAAGAAGATGAGTTGGTTGTTTTGGTCCAACATGTTGTTCCAGATATCCTTCACCAATTCGCAATCTCTTAGTGCATGGAGCATTGATTCGTCTTGTTTTGAGCATCTAGGTCCAGCTGTTTATCCAAAATTTTGATACAATCTTAATTTTCTATTATCCTTTCTTAGGAGAAGATATTAATGCCAAACTAATATATTAGATACTACAAACTCAATTTTAACGAAAAGACCATACAATTCCTTAAATAATCACCAAGGTCACAAAACAACTTAGAGTTCTATGGATTTTCTTACATGCTTTCATATTATCTATAAATTTCAACTAAAACTATTTTTAATATTATTATGTCCACGAATTATTGAAACTTAAAAATACATCTTAAGGACCTATTTGTAAACATAATATTTATCCAATTGGACTTAAATTGGATTAGGGAGATCATGAATCAAGCCTAGACCCTCCAAAGGATGCAAGAACTTTATGACATTCTAAATCACTCAATTGAGGCTTAAACACCATAAACTCTGAATTGAAGTATAATATTTAAATTAGCTATTGAGAAGAAAAAAAAATCAATTAAGATCTTAGTACTCAAATTTTGGGATGTTACAATTCTACCCACCTTAATTAAATTTCATCCTCAAAATTTTATAAGACTACCCACCTTAGGATTTTACTTATCCCCTACATGGCGTAACCCTTTTTTATGAATATTGGGTTTCCCTTTCAAACTCTACTAAGGGTCTATGATAGCCAATCATTTCATTAAGGGGGTTTATCTTTGACCTAGAAATAACTTTTTAACATTGTCCAGATGAGTACCTATTTTATGTGCTTTGTATTACCCATCTTTCTAACATCCCCAAGTACGTGATGATCAGGCAAATACCCAACGACATGAGATCCTATTGTGCTCCATACACCAACATAATAGTACACATGTTCCATACCACACATACTATTATGAAGGGGAAAGATGCACAACAAGTCTTATGCTTATGACATTCCTCTACATTTTTCACAAGGTGTGCACCAGCCACTAAGATAAGAGAGGATATGGCATTAGATAAGATTAGGCCAATACTTAATATCTAAAATAGGTATACACCCATCCCTAACATGTCTTTCTACTCTAGGGTCAAAACTCTGTTATTTTAGGGTTTCATATACTTCCTTGGAGTCCTTTTATATATCCAACTTATATGTTTTCGTCATAAGGATAACTATGTATGAGCCATATTTTCCTAGTGGTCACCTACTTATTTGCTCTGATACCATTATTGTGACACCCCCTTTAAGCATGTATCAGCGGAAGCAAATATCATGCTTTCCATAACATGGGGGTTTTTAGCTCAAGGGGATGTCATAAGAATAATACACATTGCAAATAAAGTAAACGATTACCATGCATTAATATAGAAATTGATTCAGACATAGTTCAAAGACAATATAGTATAGTTGAGTTCTTGGATTGAAACTAACTAACCCAAACATAATTTAGCATTAGGATCTCTATTGTAGATGGCACCCCACCAGGAAGGTCTTTGGGAAACCTTGATCTATTCCTTAAACTGGTCTTCATAAGGCTCTATCCTTGATGTTGCTCCTTTCCTGCATACATCGTGCCCCCAACCATGCATAAACATCTTGTAAGTGGAAGTGAACTTACTATAACAGAGAAATAACATACAATTTGAAAGGAAAACACTAAACATCATGAAAATAAACTTTACATTTTATCATTATATTTCATTTGACTTATATAAGAATCCTCAAGTTTTAAATTGAACTTCCTCTTATCTTTGCACCAAAGTGCCTCCTGAATTGCATCAAAGTGCTCTATATGTTAGGAAGCTCATGATTTGCACCAAAGTACACTGTATGCTAGGAATCCCATGATTTGTAACAAAGTACACTGTATGCTAGGAAAGCCCATGACAATGATCTTATATAAGTTTCATTCATTATCTTTACACTTTACTCTTGAATATTCTTTACTCTTGCCTTAAACATGAATATGATGTGATATGGCGATTCTTGAATATAAATAGTAAAAAGGATTTCATTTGTTTAATAACTTTTAACCTTGATCAACAATTCCATAACATGAATAATACATTCATATAATAACATGTACATTGTACGTAGTAACATATAAACATCCAATAATTATGTTCAATGTGCATGAACCACTTATAGAGATTGGAGCAACTCCTAATGATCTCTTAGTGTTGAGAAAACCCTAGTTACCCTGTTAAATAATTAACCTTCATTAATGACTAATAATAAACTCGATTTCTAGGGTTTTAAGTTTCTTTAGGGTTTTATGTGAGATCAAGTTCAAAACAAGCTTCAAAACCACCATATTATTGTTCTTTTATTTATTATCTTTCCAATGACTATTTATATGTGTTTTTATATGAACCAGTTGATTTTTTTGTGAATTTCTAAGTAACAACAAAGTATAATCCAAAGAAAAGCCACATGGGAAACTATATCAAAAAAGAGGACAACTAGATCGGGGCCCATGTTGTCATTGTCCAACCCCTCCCAGCCGTGTGGCTCAACTTGTTCACAGGAATGCACGGTTCGGTGCAACTGAAATACTTCGAAATACCAAAAATTACCAGACACACATGTGACAATAATACAAGGCAAGCGGGGGCAAAAGTGTCAAATTATTTCCTGAGGTCTTCTTCTTCAGATGAACTGAGAACAAGATGAAATACATGCGAAGGCAACAACCTAAACTTGGCAAAAATACTAGCTTTCATCGAAAATCAAGTATTTAACTATCATATTCAATGCCTTCTAGTCACAGAGAACCCAAGACCAGGCTCTGCGAGAGTTCGACGATGGAGAATGGAAAGTTGTTGTTACAAGGAGCCGACCTAAGTGACAAATCATGATAAACCACTAAAACAAGCATAACTGAGAATCCAAAATGACACATAGCCTCATAAGAAATCTAAAGGTGGGTGAAGAAGAAAAGTAGAGGGTGGAAACACTATGATTGATTGGAAAATCTGTGAAGAAGGTAAAAGGAGGATTTTGATAAGGATACCTCTTCTGGTCAAAATACTTAATATGAAGCTTTCTCCAACAACATGGAGTCGATAATCAATGTTAGAACATGTCGTGATGGCTACTGTGATAGACCGTTGGAAGGACGGGGATGCATATGGTTCTTAGAGATGACACTATAGAAAAAAGGAGGGTGCAAAGATATTTGTTTTGCGTTTTGGGATGATCTCTGACCAATTCTTGGGAGTTAATTATATATTTGGATGATCAAGGAGGTTGTGATTCATGGAAAAGTACAAACATGGGAGGGACAGAGGAGTCCCATCGTCTGGGGGAAACTAGGCATGGTGGTAGTTTAAACCTATTTGAAACAGGGCTTGCTGACTTGGCACCTCTTACGGTCTATTTGGTATGCGGTAAATGGAGGGGAGGGGAAGGGAGGGGAAATGACTTTAGTTGTTTGGTTGTACATGATGAAGGCTAAGGGAAGGGAGTGGTGGGGAATGGAGGGGAAAGAATCATGTGTATTTCCAGCTACTCTTCTCCCCACCAAATCGGAGTGGAGACCAGGGGAATGAGAAAGATTTGGCAGGAAATATTTTCTAAAACATGGATGAAAAAATGGAATGTAAAGGGAAAATATAAATAATATGGTGGAAAAATCCTTGTATCCCTCCAAGTGAGGTGAGAGAATTGTAGCACACAATTTAAAAATATTGAGGGGGAAATTTGGAGGAAAAATTTAGAAGGAAAAATTAAAAATAAAAAGAAACTCGAATAAATGTAGCGCATAATTAAAAAAAAGCTTAGAAATTCTAGAAAAAATGTTATTAGAGAATACGTAAAGTTTGAGATAAATAAAAATTACAAACATAACAATATAAGGAAAAAAAATAGAGGGAATTGTAGAGGTAAGTGGAGGAAACTCTCAAGTTATGGAGAGAACTTAGAGAAATGGAGGGAAAATTATATATATGGAGGGAACTACACATATAACCACAATGGCTATAAAAAGAAAATCGGTAAAATATATCTTGAGATAAAATATATGTTATGCAACATCCAAATATCTTGGTTTTTTTTTTGTTTTCCTGTCAGAAAACGGTTAGGAATTATTGATGGATATGCTGACATTCAACTAAAATATAGAATTCAATGATATAAGATGTGAGAAACGTATCTTCTTCATTAACAAAATAATTATATGAATAGTTTTATTTTGATCACAAGATTTTAATTTATCTTAATTTTTTATATATTAATATGTGTGAGGCGTATGTAACCTTTTGTGACAATATGTTTTGTTAAAAAGGTAACACTTTTTATGTGTTTTATGTTCTCTCCCTTTTCCCATTCCATGTTAACTAAATAGACTAAAACATTCCCCTCCCTTTCTTTCCCCTCCCCTCCCCTCCCCTACCTTCCCTGCCCCTTCATTCACCATACCAAACATAGCATCAGACGAAGGTGGAGGAGAGGTTTAGATTGGGTGGGGGAAAGAGATTCCCATTGGGAGAAGTCCCTACATCCCCGAGACTCGGGATCTCCATGTCACGACTAGAGGTCCAGGACCGGGTGGAGAGGTCAACCTATGCAACCCCGACTCCAGATCCGACCGAATCCCATAAACTCCCTTTTTTATTAATTTTCCTTTTCTTTAGATAAAAGTCCAAACTAGGAAAGTATTTAGTTAACTGACATATCAATTCCTTTTTATCCAAAATTTTGATAGAATCTTAATTTTCTATTATCCTTTCTTAGGGAAAGATATTAGCGCCAAACTAATATACAAGGTACTCCAAACTCAGTTTCCATGAAAAGACAAAATAATTCCTTAAATAATTACCAAGGTCACAAAAAAACTTAAGAGTCTTCTAAATTTTCTTACATACTTTCATATTATCTATATATTTCAATTAAAATTATTTTTGATATTTATTATATGCACAAATTATTGAAACGTAAAACTACATCTTAAGGACCTATTTGTAAACATAATATTTATCCAATTGGACTTAAATTGGATTAGGGAGATCATGAATCAAACTTAGACCCTCCAGAGGATGCAAGAACTTTATTACATTCTAAATTACTCAATTGAGGCATAAACACCATAACCTCTCAATTGAAGTCTAGGATTTAAATTAGTTATTGAGAAGAAAAAAAAATCAATTAAGATCCTAGTACTTAAATTTTGGTATGTTACAAAGTGTATCCTATGTGTGTGTCCCTATAGGTCCCAAATTGTGTTGGTAGTGAATTTCCATAATCAACTTATGACATTAAAAGTAATGAGAAGTATTTAAAAACACATCATTGCTAACCAAGTAGTTTGGAAAGTTGGAGAACAACTTCAACATACAATTTTTGATCAGTGTTACCATGATCGTATAGTTCCATTGTTTTTGATATCTGCATTGAACTCGAGGCATGGAATTGTCATCCTCTTCAACGTTCAATCTATGTTCCTTAATCTAGATTAGACTGTCTGAGATGCACATGATCTCACATATCATATATTGAGTCACATGAGTATGGACATACATTTCTTAGTCTTTCTTACCAAAAGGCTTGAATATCAATATCCTATAGTAGGGTCAAATCCCATCTACATCACTCACACTCAATCCACATGTGTCACAATACACCTAAGCATTACCTTTATGGTAACCCTTATTCAAGGTCATGTTGGATGATGTCAAAATAAATCAAAAGACATATGATGAATGTAGTTGTAACGACCGACAATCAAATCGTTACTTATTAAGTGGAATTAAACATAAACAACAGATTAACAAAAATCACTAAAAATGTAAACCATTTTTTTTCAAAGAGATCCATTTCAAAGAAAACTCTTACTGAGAGGTCCAAAACCTTATATACACCATTATTCACATTGTACATATCCGGTACATATCATCTCGAGAATAACATATAACAATTGCTATACCAAACTATACATGAGCAACATAAAACCTCGAGGCACGTAAGCCAAAATCTCTTATTGATCATAAAACCAGTACGAACCAATTCCAAGGACCTGAGAGTACAGAGACGACACATAGGACTAATATCTACAAGACATGACAGACAGTACACTCAACCTGAGCTGTCACTACTGCCTCAGCTGTTGTTCTTCCTCTACAGAAAGGTCTTCACCTCCTCGTGTACGTCCACCTAAAAATTTGGGTCCCACGGGGGTGAGACAATTGTAATTGTCCCAGCGAGAGATATAACTCTCCGCCGACCATATTATTATCACAGTTAATCATTTATAAACTGAGCAGCGGTTCTTATTATAGTAATAAGTAGGATAATTCATTATATGAACAAAATGTTGTAATCTCCTTCCTTAAGGAGAACATTGAATCTACCCATGGTAGAGTTATCAATCATCTATCTGCTTCTGCAAGGAATGTAAAGAAACATAAATAACATCTATCCACTAAGTATGTATAAAAGAAATGTAACATCAGCCAAATGATTTCTGTATTTAAGCAAACATGCTAGGTGGCTGATTACACTTTACAATCACACTTAAGCTCTGAGGAGATGAGGTATACCGCTCATCTCCAACCGACCACTGCGAAGTCAAAATCGGTACCATACAAGGTCAATGGCAGAGCCGGCTGCCAAGACCTCACCCGTCTCGACCAGTCTGAGACCACAAGCAGGACATCTCGTATTACTGCTAAATAGCTTTCCAAGGTATACTGGCAACTTCGCTATGTAGAGCTACAACGTCAACTGCACTCTCTTCGGGAGAGAAAGATCTCATGTTTATCTAACATCCATCCCGACCTTCATCTTCGGGAGATTCATGATACATCCATCCTGACACATATAATGAAGGATTGAGAGATCTCATGTTTATATCACGTCAATCCAACATTAGGGCGTACAGATATTTTTGCCCATCACCCCTGCATATTAAAAAATATGCGGTCTCCGGGTTATGCCGTGGAGCAACCCGTTTCACCATTCAGGGAGGGACCTGGCACCGAATGGATCTATGGTCAGGGCACTACATGATGAGATTCCACTTGATTAATTAAGTACATTCCCATATTCTTTTAGCATCAGTCAAGTTTTCAAACAAGAATTATTATGACAAATGCTACAAAGAAAGGTATAATACATCTATCAAGTACTTTCAAATCTTTAAAACACATGATACTTGGGATCTCAGTCCCTTATCACATTACTGGGAATTCTCATCCCTTCACATCATCATTATCATGATTACTGGATATGGGTATTCAAACCCTTAGATCATCACATAACATTGTTACCTCTATAACATGTAACCATTACCTCTAGGTCCTCAGACCAAGGTATTTATTTCACTTGTTGTGCAAGTATTCACATGGCTCACAAGGCCATCACACATCTTGTCACCTCTCACTGGGCAACAACTTATTCACATGGCTCATAAGGCCATTCACATCTTGTCACCTCTCACTAGGCAACAACTTATTCACATGGCTCATAAGGCCATTCAACATTATACTTGTTATATAAGTATTTAACATAGCTCACAAGGCTTATGTAATAATAGAAATACAACCTTCCATCATTAGGGTTAGGGTTTCCCTTTCTTATTGATTAGGGTTTCTCTTACAAGTCATTACCCTTCATTAGGGTTAGGGTTTTCCATTATTAACCATTTAGGTTTTCAAGATCATATTATCAATAGTCAAACCCTAATTCATTGCTCCACACATCTAGGAGCCAACATTGATACCATAAGTATTCAATCATACTTATTTATTCTCATCATTTATCATTAAATGAATCATCAACACAAGGTATGAGTTCGTCTCTCATCCTTACCAGGGTATGACTACATCATACTTTATTAACTTGGCTTAATCCTTTCTCAAGGTATGTTATCCCACACTTATCAAAGTGCATCAAACTCATTACATTTCAATGTAATAACTGACATAACAAACTTCATGTGTTACTCATCCAAGTATATTGGATTTTGAGGTGCATTAAGGTGTATCAACCTTGGAGTGCTGGATGTGATATCTATCATACCTTGATGTATCACTTCCCTCATCACTTTTATCTTACTTAGGTTCATCACTTATCTTGTATTAGGGTATTTCCCATCCTAATACTTTAAGCACCAACCTATCACATTTATCATGTAATGTATTGGTCATAAGTCACACAATTGAATTATTCAACCATCATTAATGATATGAACTCATCTAGGGTTAAGGCATTATTGATATAGGATTAACCATTATCAACCACTCTAGGTGTTTCACCTATCAAGGTAT
Source organism: Alisma plantago-aquatica (assembly GCA_963693085.1). Lineage (NCBI taxonomy): Eukaryota > Viridiplantae > Streptophyta > Magnoliopsida > Alismatales > Alismataceae > Alisma > Alisma plantago-aquatica. Next base: position 1,411,971,354 of record OY856409.1, on the reverse strand, counting down.
TATCCACACCATTACTTGGTGTCACACTCATCACTCCTAAGAGTGTCTTGCCCTTACCTTTACAAGGTGTATAGGGTTAAATCATGTGCACATGTTCACCATATCGGGTTGTAGGTGTATAGACACTTACCATATCGGGCTAGGATTTGCACTTGTCTCCATATCGGGCATGAAGTACCTTCTTGACCTCATATCGGGCACAACATATATGTATGTGTTGCCCATGATACTTATGATGTATCAACCCATCACCATGTCGGGCTAGAAGTACATTCAATCACCCTATCGGGCTAGTCACCATCTAGGGTTAGCCATGACGGGTTGGGGTTTGCCATATCAGGTTCAACCCAATATACAAGTCAATTAGAGTGTAGGGAACCAAACCATATTGGGCTACACTATCAACCATTAGGTTGCAACACCCATGTCAGGTTAGGGTTGATTGTGACGGGCACATGGTACATATATGTGTCGCCCATTATGCTTAAGAGTTATCAAATCATCACCTTATCGGCTACCATATTGTCTAGGGTTTTGTATCGTGCAACCCTATCATGCAACCCTATCGTGCATCCATGTCATGCATCTATGTTGTGCATTCATGTCATGTAATAACACTTGTTACTCTTCTCTTATACCGGGTTACCCAAATTAGGGTTTCATGTCAACTTATAAGTATTCATTCAATCTTGTATCATGTATGGAGTCTATACTTGACTCCCTATCGTGCAAGAGGTGTACACTACACCCCCATATCGTTCAATAAGATTTACAAACCTATTCATATCATTTTAGTGAAATAGGTGCATCATCATATCGGGTTAGAGGTGCTTGCATATGTGCTTGCACCCAATATCACTTTTATAAAGTGATACCATTATCTTCAAGCTCTAGACCTTTGTTCTAACTGATATAATTTATGGCAATAGGTCTAAGAAACTAATTGAACTCATAATTTCATCAACTATTTCAGGAAATTTCGGAATTAAAAGTATTTCACTAATTAGAGCAATTTAGGTGAAGAATAATAACATGGTTGAGTTCAAGTTATATAACCCGCCTTAAGAACCACTTCAAAGCTTCAATGTGATAACCCTGATTTTTGGTTGTTGATATTTAGACTAGTACTTGAGTACATAATTGGAATAAAATGATATAATTGTGGCAGTTGAGGTCATTAATGAATTACATGTTGCCAAACTTTACTCTTTTAGACATTTGGTACCTAAACGTGATATATTGATGTCACACAAGCCTATTCCCTTTCTTAACCATGACTTATAGTTGCTAGTTTGGCACCGGTTGTTGAATGTGGATCAGTAAACAAATGCTTCTCTTGATAACCGTGCAATTACCATATGATGATATTCATATCATCTTATACCTCTTTACTCGAGGCCGAAGACCAAGTCACGCCCGTATCTACTAGAACGAGTCTGGAGGAGTGATAGTTTCGATCCGAAATCCTCGGAGCAGAGTAATGCCTATTAGATCGTAGCTAACTGCTCAGGAGGGAGAACAACCAATTGTCATCTACTCCTCCCCGTTTCCATTGGAAACTTGCCGTAGATCCACGGTGAAGGGCGACACCCATTGGGAGCAGCAGACCGATCAACTGAGCAACCCACAAGGACCCTGCATCATCAGACTTAGCTTCTACAGATCTCGCTAAGGCCCACGACCATAGGAAGATAGACCTGCAACTTGACTAGTGCAGGCCCTTCCGTGGTGCGGATCAAGACCCCTACCATCATCTCTGATCCCTACCACCACTACATCTTCCCTGCTGCCAAACACCACCTCAAGTCTGCTGGCGATGACCACTTTAACCACCAGGTGTCAGGCCTTGAGCGTGGCTGCGAAAACGTGAAGGAGGAGAGCGCTCAGCGGCAGCACGAGTGGGCTCTTCGTTGAGAATGATAGACCTGAAAGGACACCATGGCAGAGCTCTTTCCCGTGTTCCGGTCCAGCGGAGGTACTAACACAGACGACACCCAAGGACGCAAGCTTAATGGTGGGCAACGGTTGTGATGCATGAGAACGCAGAGGAAAGAGGGAGAGTCAAAGATCGTGAGAAAGTAGGATGAGAACGGATTCTGGTATTGCTTGGGGAGACGACGTGTGAGACAACCATGTACCAGAGGGGGGGGGCAAGCTCTCCGTGCTTGCTCACCCAAGCTAGTCCAGGCGGCGACGCTATGTGGAGAACAAAGTTCTCGCACTGGGCACTTTGTGCAGATCGTGAGGAAGAGAGGTCGGTCGTTGCCTTGCTTTGCAGAGGCGGCCGTTTTCCAGGAGGCTCGTGCACAGAACAGTAGGGCGTCGAGATGAGAAAGAAAGAAAGAGAGGAGAGCGGGCAAACCGCTAGGATAAACCCTGAACCAGACGGCCCAAGGCAGGAGCTGCGCCAGCCCTTAGTGCCACGTGTCGATGTCTGAGCGGTCCAAAAAGGTAAAATCTTAGTAATTGTTCAGATCTTCTATAAATCGTAATAAATAGCTCGAATACCAGAAAATTACATAAAATATACCAAAATTCTCAGAAAAATGAGTAGAACACAGTGGAAGCATAATATCAGGCTTTTAATGCACTAATCTTAGTGATGTCATATAAGTTGTGAAATGCTTATTTTTTGGATAATAAATATCAAAAGATGGCCTAAAATGATGAGAGTAGGTCAGTAAGTTTATGATCATGGTTATAATCCATCTGAAGTCAGAAATAATGATGTTGATGTAGGAAATCATGTAATTTACTTAATGTGGCTAATTAGGGCTTATAACCTTAATTAATATGCAATAAATGCATACATGCTCAATAAATGATGAGATTTACATAAAACCCTCTTATCTGTAACTGGAAGATAATATGTAAATATGAGACCAGTTTTGTACACGAAATTCATGTTGTAAGAAGATGAACCTTGATACATGGATTGTAACCCTAACTTGAATAATATATATAAACTAGGGTTATCATGTGCACAAAAAGGATATGGGACCTAATATTTATATAATGAATCATAATCTAGAAAATGACATCAGTAAGATAAATATAAGACAATAATGCAAGTAAACGTTGGAATATCCTAATGAGATAATATAAACCCTAATGAACACGCCTAGGGTTAAGATGATGAGAATCTGATGATAGTATGTGGTCTTATCTTAATCAGGTGATGACCAGACTTCTAGATGATCAAGGATAAGTTAGAAATCTCTGAACTCAGGTACGTGGGTTTTATTTAGACTATGGTTTTCTTGCTTGCAATCATGATATGTATGTATGCTCTCTTCTATTTGCAAATATTAGATGTAGTAGCACTATATAGTACTCGATTTTTTATCACTTGTAAACATAAATGATAAGTAGATGCTTTGTAGTTATTTAAGGTGTTCATTATCCCCCTTACGAGGGAATGGATTAATGTTGGCTAGTACACCTCCCTAGAGCACACGGTGTACGGGGAGTTTCCCTAGAGTACTTGGTACACGGGGATGGGCCCAATATTTATGTTTTGGTACTAGTCCACCTTGATAATACAATTCATCTAGGAAAATGACTTAAATTGGCGTATTTCGCTTAATAAAGAAGTGTTTTCTATGATTTTTCTTTCCTTCTACAAATCTTTTTCAAAAATTATGAAAGACATAAATATATGTATCTTTCTGCCCATGTACACAACACCTTGTGTGTTGATTTGTTGTTTCACATATGTTTTAGGTTCAGAGATAGCATGGGAGAAAAAGTACAGGATGTGAGCAAGTTGTACAGGGTGTACCTATTGTGTAGATCCTAGTTTAGCATACATGTTCTTAGAATGTAGAATCTTCATTCAATATGTAATTGTAAATCATTGTGTAATAATTCATGTTGTATAAATATACATGTTGAATGTTGAGAAATGTTATGGTTTTATGTTCATGTATGCGTATTATGCTTCCGCATCGCTCTCTGATATGATTGGATGATGTTTTCGGATTCTGACATCTCATTCCCAATAGGGTTTGGAGAAACCAAAATCCGGGGACGTCACATTCAATATCCAAAGCTCCATGTTCCTAAGGTTGAATATGACTTTATCAAAGGTCCAAGGCTCGTTCACAACTACTTCATATACAAGGAATCACCATGGATAAGCAATTGGTGAAGAAGAAAAGAAAAGAAGATCAAAACCCTAAATTCATGCTTCAAACCAATGTTGAAGATGATCTTATCCTCACCTTAGGGTTAAGTTTTGAGTTCCTTGGCTCCTTGGCCGACACCCCACCACTCTTGGGCGATATGGACTTCATCCTGGCCGACGCAACCTTGCTTGTGGACGATACCCCCTCACTTGTGGATAAAATCACTTCAATTGGCCGATATCAACTTGCTATGGACAATATCAACATGGTATGGCCGATACACTTGTTATGGCCAATACCCAAGGCCTATGCACGATAACCTTGTGCCCTTGCACGATATGCCGACCCTCTTGCATGATATGGCACTCACTTGCACAATATGGCACTCAGCTCTTCACCCTATTGGCCGATATCACTTTATATGGCCAATTTCACCTACTTGGCCGATATGCTTTTGCTATGGGCAATATCCAAGGGCCTATGCACGATACCCTTACTTTCCTACACGATACAAGAGCCCCATGCACTATACCACAAGGTAGTAGGGTGGTAAGGGTCGAAAAATTTCACTTAAGGGTGAAACTAGGGGTATATATACTTGTTGATCATGAAGAAAGGCAAAAAATGAGGTGTCGACATTTTGAGCTAGTAGGTGCCACATGTCATGCATGTGTGACATGTTTACATGCATGCATCAACATTTATCTTGTCTTGAAAAATGGTTGAGGATCATCTTGAGATGCAAATTCGTCTATTACTTATCCATTTGGATAAGTCATCTAGGTTTAATCACTATTTTAAGTCAAGCCGATACACTTTTTCTAAGGAAACTTGTTGGCCATCACACCTCACCTCCTTGAGGTGCTTTGCACGATATGGACTTTTCCAAGAGTTCACAAAACTATATGGGACACCTACTTGGGCTCCATGGCCGATAGGCACTCATATATAAGCTTTTCAACTTGATACAACTCAAGTTAAGCTTCCAAATTCAACCCTTTTTCTTGGTCATTTCATCACCAAGAGTATCATCATTCATAATTGATCCAAACATGGTGTCTCATTCATTATATCTCGTATAAATGATACATAGAGGAAGTAGGAACACTCTAGAGGTGGTAATTTGCATATCAACCCCACATTTTGGGTAAATTACAATTTGTACCAAAATTGGTGCACAAGGTACCAACATTGTTCAAACAAGTTCAAACTTGGAATTTAGGCTTTCCACAAGCCACCACTTAGCATCATTCTCTCTCTTATGATGTTAAAACATATGAGGCATGTTCAACATGTGACATTTTGCATTATAGCCCCTCAATTTGGGCAAATTTCACTTTGGTCCAAAACAAAGGAAAATTGCTCAAACAACATTCAATCGGGACCAAACTTGAAACATAAGTGTGTCACATGATAAAAAAGCACCTTAGAGTATTATATTTAAGTTCTAATCAACTTTATTAGCCAAAACAAATAGGGTTACCTCATAACCCAGGTCAGGGTCGTTACAATAGTGACTTTAGGTCTAAGAACCACAATCACCACTATCAATATGAGAGTTGATTCCAACTACCATTCAATGGTCTCCATGTATCATTCTCATGGTGGGTCTGTCTGATACGCTATTCTCTAACATGTACCTATGTGTTTGGTTTGATATCACATATCATGACTAATGATATTCTATCATCAACCAAGCACATTCTAGTCTTATGTATTACTGTTGTCTATTTTGCTTCCACAATAACATACGACTAGGGACATAACAAGAATGTATGTAATCTTATCATACACATGATCTCATTGATCAAATCATCAACCTAAAGACATATGTCATCGAGTAACATCATTCTTTAGACATCAATTATATCTCTGTCATCATCTCATGATTAAGACAAACATAATAGGCATAATTACCTTTAGTATTATTATCAAATCAAGTATCTAATAGACAAACATACATTGGATGAGTACATATCCTCTCATCATGTCCAATACATATGAGATAACAGGATGAGTACATAACATTGCATACATGATAGATCCAATTGAACATGCACATGGCATTTTATTCATGTTTTCCCATTCTTCATAAGAACTAGGACATTGGGATATTGAGACACTAACCCCATGGAACATGGATATATTTTCTCTCATTAAGTCATGCATACTAAACCCCTTCAACATCTTGCCAATATATGTTCTCATTCTTAGGACAAGAAGCTTTCCAAATCTATTATATAGATCTATGTTCCTATCACATAGGATGCTTTGCCTAAACCCTTCATAGAAAAGTTGTTTCCAAGCCAAGTTTTAATATTTGTAGTATAAGGATGTTATTCCCCATCATTATGTAGAATATATATATGCTCCCACTAAATATTTTGTAATCACATATTTCATCTTCATTCTAACTCAAGTCAAACTCTTTGATTGTCTTGTCAAATCAAACATTCCATCTCTGACATTCTTGCTTCAATCTAAAGATTGACCTTTATATCTTATAGAATTTATTTACATCATATGGATTTGTAAAACCATTAGGTTGTGTCACGTACACATCATATACAATATTACAATAATGGAATGTGGTTTTAACATCCATTTTGCCAAATCTCATAGTCACATTAAGCTGCAATAGCAAGCATTATCTTGACGGATTTCATCATGGAATCTGGTGTAAGGATTTCATCATGTTCAACAACTTGAACTTGTTTGAAACTCTTCATAAACAATCTAGGCTTCCATGTTGGTCTTCTTCTTGAAAACCTAATTGCACCTTATGGGTTTTATCCCTTCAGGTGGATCCACCAAGACCATACCTGGTTGGGATGCATGGACTCCATCTTGGACCTCATGGCCTCAAGCCATTTCTCAGACTCTGGTCCCTCAATAGCTTCTAGGTAGTTTGTTGACTCATCATATATGATCAAATCACTGCCTTCTTGAGTTATAAAATATCATAATCTTTCAAATTCAAGGTGTGTTTTAATAGATCTATGAGGTTTTTATGTTACATAAGGAACTTGAGATTCCACAAAAATTTGTGATTCTCCTTGTTTCTATTGTACCTCTTTGAGTTCAATGTTTTCTTATTTTTATCTAATTTTTTGAGTTCTACTTTACTCCCACTGATGCCTTTGGAATTAAATTCCCTGTAGGAATACAACCATCCTGGCAAAAAACACTTTTGTTGTCAGATTAGAGTATAAAAGTAGTATCCAACAAAACACTATTGTTGTGGATAAATCTTTAAGGAAACTATTTTCTTATATAAGCACTCATCTCTAGTCACTATAAAGACATACTGGGACACTTCCCATTCCATATATCATATGGCATCTTTTAAAACAATTTTAGACAGTACATTTGTTTGAGTGTAAACCATGTGCTAAAAAAGAAATTTGAAGATTAACTAGTTTCTTTTATAATCACACCATGACTAACAATGTGTGATACCTCCTTTCTGATACACTATCATGATACGATATCATTGTGTTTCAGGTGGAGTTCATCATTATACACTATCATGTTCTCCTAAAAGGTCCTCCAACTATATGTTTAAAATATTTCAACATATTCATATCAAAGTATCTTAATATTTTTACCTGGTTACATACTTCATTCATGATCTCCTTGAACACTTCAAGAGATCTATACTTGTATTTCATTAAATACAAACTTCCACATTTACTGATAGCATCTGCAAATATAATGAGGTACCGATAACTACCTTCAACATTTATTCTAAAAGGTCTATATACATCAATATGTATGAGCCCTAATAGAATAGTCTCTCTCTCACTACATCTACTAAAGATGCTTTTATCATACTGTCCAATAAATAAAAATTACAAGTCTTTAATGGTTCAATAACCAAAAGGGTATACATAACCATCATTATGGAATCTATAAATACAATTCTAATTTACGTTCTTTAGATGAAAATACTATAGGTATTCATTTTTTGAGTCATTGAGTCATTCAGTATATATGTTACACATATTTTTCTCTTCAACTATCAAGTATAGATTATGAGACATTACACATTTCCATATAAGATTTTATCTGTTAAAACAAAATATCAATTTATTCATAATATTCTTGTCCATACAAGATACATGATGTTTTCATTAATGGAAGGTACACAACAACAATTCATGAATATTGTTACACGTCCTTTAGTGAATGACAAATTCCAACTATAGTGGCAACAACTCTTGCTCCACACAGTTCTAGCTTACTTCTTCTTAGGTCTTGAAATGGAGATCTCTATGTCCTTCTTCTTCCTTACATCCTCTATATAAAGAGGGCGTTCCTTTTCCAGTGTCCAGGTTGGTCACAATAGAGGATATTTTATTAATCAATTAAGATTCTAGTACTCAAATTTTAGGATGTTACAAAGTGTATCCTAGGTGTGTAACCCTATAGGTCCCAAATTATGTTGAGAATGAATGTCCACAATCAACTTATGACATCACAAGCAATGGGCAATATCTAGCAACACATCATTGCTACCCAAGTAGTTCAGAAAGTTGGAGAACAACTTCAACATACAATTCATGATCAATGTTACCGTGATTGTATAGTTCTTTTGTTTATGATATCCACATTAAACTCGAGGCATGGAATTGTCATCCTCTTCAATGTTCAATCAATGTTCCTTAATATAGAGAAGACTGTCTAAGATGCACATGAATTCACATATTATATTAAATCACATGAGTATGGCCATACATTTCTCAGTCTTGCTTACCAAAAGGCTTGAATATCGATCTCCTGTAGGAGGGTCCAATCCCATCTACATCACTCACACTCAATCCCCATTTGTCACAATGCACCCAAGCATTACCTTTATGGTAACCCTTATTCAAGGTCACGTTGGATGATGTCAAAATATATCAAATGACATACGATGAATGTAGTGACTTTAGGTCTAAGAACCATAATCACCACTATCATTATGATAGTTGATTATGACTACCATTCAATGGTCTCCATGTATCATTCTCATGGTGGGTCTGTTTGATACACTATTCTCTAACATGTACCTATGTTTTTGGTTTGAATTATCATGACTGATGATATTCTATCATCAAACAAACACATTCTAGTCTTATGTATTTCTATTGTCTATTTTTCTTTCACAGTAACATACAACTAGGGACATAACAAGAATGCATGTACTCTTATCATACATATGATCTCATTGTTCAAGTCATCAACCTAAAGACATATGTCATCGAGTAACATCATTATTTAGACATTGATTATGTCTGTCATCCTCTCATGATTTTGACAAACATAATAGACAAAATTACCTTCATTATTATCAAATCAAGTATCTAATGCCACATTATGATCATCATATGTTTGGCTCTCTGGGCATACATACCAACAAACTCCCACTTGCACTTAGAGCCAATAAACCATGAATATTATTCCAAGTGATCTTAACATGTCCATCATGTTTTTGCTGCGCAAGCGCTTATATAGCGAGTTAGCAACATTTGCTTCAAGTTGGTATTTTGCAAGGTATACATCTCCTCACTGTACGACATCTCGTATGAGTTGGAAGTGTTGTAGTATGATATCTGAGATTCCTTCCCTAACTAGAAACTCCATTGTTGTCACAATATTTCTACTATGTCAACAACATTTGGAACCTCCCACAAGTTCATCTATATGAACTTCTAGATCCATACAATATCCCCTATTGTATTCATAACACCAAGATACTCAGATTCTATTGTAGAATTAAACAATTGTCTCTAGCTCATAACTTTTGTTGGTTACAATTTTTGTTTTAAGGTCAAACACAAATTTAGATTGTGATCATTAATTTCCTTTGTCATTTTAGAAGCTTGCATTAGTGTAACCCTTTACACCCAACTCTTTCTTATTACAAAAGGAACCAATCCTTTTAGTGCTTCTCATGTACTTAAGGATGTTCTTTATGGCATTCCAGTGACTTTCATTGGGATCTGATAGATATCCACTCGTCATGTCCAATACATACGAGACAACTGGGTGAGTACATATCCTCTGCCAAACATCATGTCCAGTACATACAAAATAATAGTATGAGTATGTAACCTTGCATACATGATAGATCCATTTGCAAATGCACATGACATCTTACTCATGTTTTCCCATTCTTCACAAGAACTAGGACATTGGGATCTTAAGAGACTAACCCCATGGAACATGGATATATTTTCTCTCATTGAGTCCTGCATACTGAACCCCTTCAACATCTTATCAATGTATGCGCTCATTCTTAGGACAAGAAGCTTTCGAGATCTATTATATAGATCTCAGTTCCTATCACATAGGATGCTTCACCTAAGCCCTTCATAGAAAAGTTGTTTCCAAGGCAAGTTTTAATATTTGTAGTATAAGGATGTTCTTACCCATCATTATGTAGAATATAAATATGGTCCCACTAAATATTTTCTAATCACATATTTCATCTTCATTCTAACTCAAGTCACACTCTTTGTTTGTCTTAACAAATCAAAGATTCCATCTATGAGATTCTTATTTCAATCTAAAGATTGACCTTTGTATCTTATAAACTTTATTTGCATTATATGGATTTTTAAAACTATTAGGTTGTGTTATGTACACATCATGTACAACACTTCAATTAATGAATGTGGTTTTAACATCCATTTTGCCAAATCTCATAGTCACATTAAGCTGCAATAGCAAGCATTGTCTTGATGGATTTCATCATGGCAACTGGTGAAAGGATTTTATTATATTCAACACCTTGAACTTGTTTGAAACTCTTTGTAAACAATATATGCTTCCATGTTGGTCTTCTTCTTGAAAACTTAATTGCACCTTATGGGTTTTATCCCTTCAGGTGGATCCACCAAGGACATACCTGGTTGGCATGCGTGGACTCCATCTTGGACCTCATTGCCTCAAGCCATTTCTCAGACTCTAGTCCCTCAATAGCTTATAGGTAGTTTGTTGACTCATCATCTATGATCAACTCACCGCCTTCTTGAGTTATAAAATATCATAATATTTCAAATTCAAGGCCTTTTCTAATAGATCTATGGGGTTTTTGTGTTACAGAAGGAACTTGAGATTCCACAACAATTTATTATTCTCCTTGTTCCTATTGTACCTCTTTGAAATAAATGTTTTCTTGTTTGTCTCTAACTTTTTGAGTTATACTTTAATCCCACTGATGCCTTCAGAATTAAATTCCCTGTATGAATACAACCATCCTAGCAAGAAACACTTTTGTTATCAAATTAGAGTATAAAACTAGTATCCAACAAAACATTATTGTTGTGGATAAAGCATTCAAGAAACTATTATCTTATATAAGCACGCATCCCTAATCACTATAAAAGACATAATGAGACACTTCCCATACCATATATCATATGGCATATTTTAAAACAATTTTATACAATACATTTGTTTTTGTGTAAGCCATGTGCCAAAAAGGAAATTTGAATATTAGCTATTTTTTTATAATCACACCATGACTAACAAGGTGTGATACCTCCTTTCTAATATACTATCATGATACAATGTCATTGCATTTTAGGTGGAGTTCATCATGATACACTATCATGTTCTCCCAAAAGGACCTCAAACTAGTGGTTTAAAATATTTCAACATAATCATATCTAAGTATCTTAATATTTTTACCAAGTTAGTTACATACTTCATTCATGATCTCCTTGAACACTTCAAGAGATCTATACTTGTATTTCATTAAATACAAACATCCATATCTACTGATAGCATCGGTAAATATAATGAGGTACTGGTAACTACCTTTACCATTTATTCTAAAAGGTCTATATACATCAATAAATATGAGCCCTGATAGAATAGTCGCTCTCCCACTACATCTACTGAAGATGCTTTTTTCATATTTCCCAATAAATAAAAAATGCATGTCCTTAATGGTTCAATAACCAAAAGAGTCTAGATAACCATCATTATGGAATCTATAAATGCAATTCTCATTTACGTTCTTTAGATGAAAATACTATAGGTATTTATTTTTTGAGTCATCGAGTTATTCAGTATATATGTTACACATATTTGTCTATTCAACTATCAAGTATAGATTTGAGACATTAGGCATTGCCATATAAGATTTTATCTATTAAAATGAAACATCAATTTATTCATAATGTTCTTGTCCATATAAGATACATGATATTTTCATTAATGGTAGGTACATAACAACAATTCACTAATTCTATTACATGCCCTTTAGATGAATGAAAATTTCCAACTATAGTGGTAACAACTCTTGCTTCACAGAGTTCTATCTTACTTCATCTCCAGTCTTGAAATGGAGATATCCATCTCCTTCTTCTTCCTGAGATCCTCTGTATAAAGAGGGTGTTCCTTTTCCAGTGTCCAGGATGGTCACAATGGTGGATCTTTCCTTAATCATTTAAGTGAAAAGTACATATTTTGTTTGCACTTACCCCTCTCCTTTTCTTGAGTGCAGAAGACTTGGATTTCATCTTAGCCTAAGAATGTTCTTGGCCTTTCCTTTGTTCTTGGACTCTATTCCACTGTTCATCATCATGAGTTTGTCTATCCTCATTTGTGCTTTGGCATTAATCAACATGCCAAGCGGTTCATACACTAGTTTGGCTAAGTTACTCAAGTGATAACACTCGATAAATTAGCTATATGATTCACGAAACAATTGTAGAACCATATACATGGGCAAATCTTGACCAAAAAGAAATCCTAGTCTCTCCATATGCCCAATCATATTGATCACATGGGGCTCTACTAGATCTCACTCTGTCTGTTTGCACTCAAATAACACTTTGGAGACATTATACCTTTCATGCTTTACATGATTCTTAATATGTGTTACCATCTTGAGAATATCCATATTTTTATGTTGTTCATGCAACTCATAGTTCATACACCATAGCATAAGGTAAAATTAAGAGTGGAAAGAGAAATTCAATGAACAAGATTATTCTTTTATTTTATTGGATCGGGAATCCCATTCTTATTTGGTATGGATAAAGGACCTTTCTATGTTATATTATTTAATTCTTGATGATGAATTGATTTGATAGATCAAATATTGTTATTCATAATATGGATCCTGATCTGATTTCATATCATTAGGGTGTAATTTATCCCATTGGATTTCTAGGAAATGTCTACAACATCAATGGCATGCTTTAAGTAAGCATCCATTTCAGCCTTAGGTGCATTTGGAGTGGGTTACTATGGCTCTAGTCTTTCTAGGACATAGAGCTTTCTATCATTGATGAGAATGCTTTTTAAAGTCCTAAACAAGACATGGAATTCAATCCTATTTAGTTTGTCCTACTTAGGGACTGATCGCAGTGATAACGTGTTTGTGTTTACCGTTAGGTTCTATAAAAGAAATATTGCAATTTTGTCAAAACATTTTGATTTGATTTGATATTTTTTTATATTAATTAGGCCTTTAATTAATTATGGCTCCCACTATTTTGTTCAAATTATATCCCTCTTTACCAATTCAGAAGATTGTAACATACAATCTTTGTAATGAACTAAAATCTATGTACAATCTTAGTTTAGCCTTTTCCTAAGATTTTCCTTTCATTTATGTCCTTGATGTTAGATTAGTGGAAATTATAAAGGTTTGGTGTATATTTGTTCCCTATATTTGACATTCTAAGGATTTATGCACAAATACCTCAATAGAAGTTTATATAAGGGTTTATTTAGTAAAATATCCACTTAAGAGGGATAAGGATAAAAAAACCAATCTAGAAGTTTCTATGGCCTTTGTGTATAATAAAAAGAAAAGAAAACGTGAAAACTAAGATAATGTGACATAAAGTGAATTGATTTTTCAATGAAGTGAAAATAAGAGTAAATTGCCTAAAATGTATAAAAGGGGAACTCAAAGGATAATTCTAAATCGAAATTCATTCTCTTTGAGTGCAAGTTTTCTTGAGTAGTAAGTTTCACAACTTTTGGAAAATTAGTAATTATAATTGCATTAATTGAATTGGAAAATAGGAAATATCTCAAAAATATGAAATAAAATCATTAATGACTCCAAAAGTAACAACCGATATAACAAATTAGATCTTGGACCCTACCATAGAACTTTGACCTTTTGGTTTTGACCAAACAAGGTTGATGATAGAATGATCCTAAGAATCTAATGCACAAATAATGTAATCTAATTCATTTGGTGATAATAAGATGATAAAGAACTTAATTGAACAAGTAATGGGCCATTAGTGGGCCAAGTGACATATTTCATAAAAAGAAGTCCCAAAAGTGAAATCTAAGTTTAAAATCGTGTTCCTTGGGTTCCAATTGCCTTATGTAAAGACTCGATCTTTACGATCAAATATTTACAAAATAATATAAAAAACATAAATAATCTTTATTACAATCATGCTTGTACAATAGAGTCACGGAAGCTTACAAATATGATTTCAAAGTTTAAGAATAAAATTCATTACTATCTAGTCTTCAACGAAGGACTACCCAATGCACGTCTCTTCAAGCTCTTCCATCTATTACCTGCCCATGAGTTCCCAGAGGGAACAAAACCACACATGGACCCCATTGAAAGGAAATAAAAGGGTCAGCAAAGCTAGTACTGAATCCAATCATTGAACTATGTACGAAATAGGTTTAGATGTATAATAAAAGTTATGAAAGGACTATTTGGTGGGCTAAAGTATATCAAGTAGAAATTTCAATATCAATTCCAAGATGGAAATTCTTTCACAAAATCATCACTAAGCAAGATTCAATATTTCAAGTATGCAAAATTTATCCAAGCTATTCACAAAGTAAATCCATTTCTAGATATTCAATTTAACAACCTTTGGCACCTTCCTATCATATCTTTTCTAGGGCTAAGTGCCTTGTGTTCTCACACTCTAGGAGAGAACGACACTAGTGCCTTATTAGCTATTCCAGTTAACTGGGGGACAACTAATCCCTATCCACTGTGTAGGGTTGTGGGGTACTTGGCCCACTCAAGTGAGCCAAAGCTCTATAGAGCCAAATCCCAAGGGAACAATGTCTACATGGAGTCAAAACTCCAAATAGATCAAGTCCATTGCCAAAATATTTTATCAACAACATTTCATCAATTACAAAATAAGAGTGGTGAACTTTCAAGAACAAGTAGAGATTTTAAAACTATATGGAATTCACCACAATTCAAGATATGTGTGTATTTCTATCAAGAGGGAAAATAATTCAACAATTGAAATAGAAGATCTAGTACCTCAATTATTCAGGGATTCAAGGATTGTATTATCACAAGGTGGCTCAAAGAGAGAATATCTACAAAGTATGATACAATTTGGTTATCATTTGGCTTGGAATCAATTACTTATTCATTCTTTTCTATTTAGTGTTTCCTTTCCAAGTTAGGGTTTCTATTCCCAACTAGGTTATGTATGTATGTATGTATGTATATATATATATATATATATATATATATATATATCCAATGTTACATAGTTATTTTATCGTGTTGTCTCTATGTTAGATCTAAAATATCATTATGTTGCTCATATATATTACAACTACATTTAGTTACTAGGATCTCATAAGTCTATTTACTAGTATACCTTACTAGGGATATTTAGGGTTTAATTCCACATACCTCTATACGTACTATTCATATGCTAGTAACTTGATCTTGATTTCTTATATGTATACAAGTAGTAATATATCTTAGGCATTACATAATTGCATATTGTTCCTTAATGATAAGATAGCTAGTGGTTTCATTTAAAAGAACACCAAAAATACTCATCTAGAAATAACCAGGTCTCAGCCATGCATATGAACATAATTACTAATATGTGAATGAAATCATGAATAAGTTCCATGTATAACTAAAATGTATCATCTTAGGGTTTATTAGAATATATGAGGTTTTATAAGATTACATGGCTTCTCCTAAATATTATCATATATATTTCGATTGGAAGTTTGATCTAAGAGGAAGTGGTTCATAATTCAAAATATTATATCCACATGTATCTATTAGTATACATAGCTTCAAGGTTTGGATTTATCACAAGGTTAGATCATTCATAATGGTCAAAACTACTACATTATAGCTTATTATCTTATCAACACATACATATATATACACATTGCTAGGTAACCAATAGGCCTAGTCATATGATTTAGTTGATACAACAATTACTTATATATTATGTTTATCTTTATTGCTATTAATATGTGTGTTGATTAACTAATTTATCCATTTAATGTTTGGGATAAGTATGTACGTATAGGAGCAAGGGTGTAGGATTTACCTATTCATTGATGAAAGGGAATTGACCCTACACGATCAGGCTATTGATCACCCTTCTAAGGGATTGAGGGTTCCTTCTTGTCATGCTTTTAGACATTCTTTGTCCCTCTCTCTTTCCTGGAGTTAAGATCAACATTGTCTTCATGGCTTGAGGATGGTGTATCTGCCTTCTCAAGGTTGTTGTATGTGTCTTCTCCATTCCAACATGGTATCCTGACTCCTTGTGTTGATTCATCTGTGATCATCATTTGCATGCTAACCATTAGAGTTTTTTGGAGAGGATGTAGCAGGAAAACAGACCTGTAGATCAGGTGGTTACTGGTCTGTCTTACAAATGTTCTAGGAACTAGGATTGAGCAAGCTATTGTGGTGGTAGCTACTACACACATCTGATCTAGTGGTGAGTTCATCTACTAATCTGAGGTATGGGTGTTGTTGTCTGAAGATGGGAGGAGTATGACTATTGTTGTAGGTCATGGAGGTTGTAAGGTTGCAAGGGATCTGGTAGATGGTAGTGGACATTGTTGGACGGAACTGTAGGTACCAGGGAGGAAGTAGTGACGAGGTTGGTCTGAAGAAATCTATAGCGACGATCTTTAGTTGTAGGCCGGCATTGCAGATCTGTGATGGCTTGCTGCAGATGGTCAGGTTATCTGTGAGGCAGTGAGTTGGCATGCAGGTTTGCATCGAGTGGCAGGGTGTGGGAGGCATCACCAATCTTCATAGGTCTGCAACTCTATGATGAAGTTTGTAGGGTTGCAGTGGTGACATGGGTTGAGGAAGATGATCTTCGACACGCTAGATGTTGTGGATCTTGGTTGCCTGAGGGTTGACAGTGAAGGCGGTCACGAGTCGCCATTGCAGGTTGGAAGGGCGTCAGTTGGTTGCACGTTACCCTTGCGTGACTTGCAGTAGGTCTGCTGGAGTTGAGACTCTAGTCATTTCCTACAGACCTTCACAAACAAACAGAGGCAAGAAGGAGTTGGAATCTGTGTAACATCTGTCATTGTTGTTGCTTCCTGATGAGGGGGTAGTGATCAGGCTGCATCGGATATAGGGAGTTGCAGTTCATCGAGATTCATGGCTGGAGAGGGAGGTCAGTGACATTGGGTCTGTAACAATGAGTTGTAGACTAGAGGTTTTGGGGCATGGGAGTCTAGTGGATGAAGGAACCATGACTAAAATGTGTAGCTTAGATCTAGGAGGGATTAGGGCCAGTGGAATGGTGGAGAAAGTCATGTAGGGGTTGAGGCTGGCGAGGTGATGGCGATGCTAGTGTCGCCCACCGTGGAGCCTACTGGGTAGCATTAGGTCTATTGCTTGTAAGGTCGTGGTCTGTAAATCAGATGCAGTTGCAGGTTTGTGTGTGATTGATCATGGATGGAGTAGTAGCTATTATATAGGACAGGGAAAAAGATTCTAGGGTTTGTTGTCTATTAGAGAGGAACAACTGCTAATGGCCTCAAGACATTATGAGGAGGTTCCAGTTGATAGCGATGAGTGCTGTGACCACATTAATGACACTGCCATTTTAGATCTATAGAGTTATGGTGGTGGCTTTTAGGGCTTGAAGTCATGGCTTGAAATGCGAGGAACAACAATGCAGATGGGATCTGCATTTTTAGAAACTATCAAGACGGTGTTAGGTTGAAGGAAGATGTGAGGGCTCGCGTGAAAGGAAAAGGTGTAGCGGGGCGTTACTTCTATCAAGTCAATGACTATACTTAATATCCTAATCACAGTCCGACCAGTGTAGCGCAGATGGTTCGGTCCGGCCTATCCTCCTCGGGGGACTCGGGTTCGAAACCTCCTGTTGTGCATTGTATTTACAATATCTTGGGTCATCCAAGCTCTAGCACCTATTTGAGAGAGGGGGGAGACTAAGTCTCCTTTTAACTCAAAAAAAAATCCTAATCACTGATTCCTTCTAATTTATATAGATTTTCAACGGAACATCTATGTGACTTGGACAAGGGTGCAGTTCCTATTTGTGTAGATTTTAAAGATGCTACCTCATCATTTATGAAAATGACACATCCAAATTAATTACTCTCATTATCAATTTTGATATCATTTATATATATACGACTAATGTTTTTCAATTGATTCCAAATCAAGAGTGGCCAAATTGAGAGTAACTGATGGGTTCAAGATCTAATCAAGGAATTTAGAAAAAATAATAAAAAATTAGACTATATGATACCAAAGTATGATAATTGACATTTAAATTAGAGACTTCATGGAGATATTTTATCAAATGAGGACAATAGATACCTTTTGACAAAAGGACTTGAATTGGATACTAAGATTAATCAAAGACCATGATGTTGAATCAAAAAAATTGATTAGGGTTTGAAATTAAAGACAACATTGCAAACAAGTTCAAGTTTGGGTAAAATAGCTCAACATATATTTAGTAGCCAAAATTGGGTATGTTACACCTTGGGAGTCAAGTTTCACATTATTCACATAATAATAATTAATTTAATTTAATTCATTTTGGAAAGAAAAGATCTAAGTTTTCCCCAATATATCAAATAAAATAATAAAAGACTCCAAAAGAGGAAAATAACCTTGGATTCATAATCCACATAATAAATATAGCCTTTGAATGAATTTTCATCCAATTTGGAGAAAATTTGCTTAAAAGGTGGAATCAGGAGAGAGAAAGTGTGTAGAACCTTCAAAATATTAAATAACTATACAAAAAACTCTAACATATGAAATTGATGGCAAACTCATATTCAACACACCAAAGATAACTTGTGGGTGAAGTTTCACAAAAAGTGGATAATCCTAATGTCATTAATGATTGATGAAAGAGAAACTAAGAATTGGGTAATTAATGCATCAAAAATCTTCAAAAGGAAAATCTAATTGTAAAATCAGAATCTACATGCTTTAATTGGCCACTGTGTCAAATTTCACTTAATTTGGATAATATTTGAGTCCTCAATTTAAAAAAGAGAAAATAAGGAAATAATACTTTCCAACTTTGGTTTAATCGGATTCGATTTTGGATTAAATGCCACAAATTGAATTATTTTTCCGGCTTTCCTAATGTACTTGTCACGTGGTTCAATTCCACACGTGGTTTATTTCCCGGTTTATTTGTCATGAAGTCGCTCCTGGGCTTTGGCTTTCCTTATTCGATTTTGGGTTCATTTTGGACCGTTGGATCTAAAATCCAACGGTATCTGCTCATCTTTTCCTTTCTTCTTTCCTTTCCTTCTCTGTTTGGGTTCTGTCTCCTGTTCCCCTTTCGACTCTGGTTTCCCTCTTTCTCTCCCTTTCCTTTCCTCCTTTCCCTCCAGATTCTTTCCCTACACCTTCCTCTCTCTGATCCGCAGCGGTTGGCCTTTGATTCATAGTGTATTTATACCCTGGAACCCTCATCCCTCTGGCGCCGCGCGGGGTGCCATGTTCGTCCCCTGTTCGAGCTCTACTCACCCTCTTCTTTCCTTCCCCTCATCACCTGAAGTCGTCAGGCCACCTCCAAATGGTCCCAAAGCCTCCGCCGAGGTCCCTGGACTGTTTGGTCCTCACTGGTTTGGCCCCTTTGGACTCCGCATACCGATTCCTTACTCCAGCTACTTTCTTCTGCTGCTGCTTTGTCGACCCAACGTCTAGGACCCGTTGGAGCATCCGAGGTGATGTTTTGCACATCCTGGTTATCCCGTGAAGCTTTTGCCGCTGCCAATTTAGTCTCTTGATAGGTGAGTTTGTTTTCCCTCTTTCTGTTGGGTCTGTGCTTGAGATGCGTTGATCTGTGATGGTGCTTCCTTATCTCGAGTTGTTTGAAGATGGAGGCAAGATGCGAGTACTTGATGATGTTTTCTCGCATTGGAAGTCAGCCAATTGGTTTTTGTTTCCCACTTAGGGCCCGTCTGGTAGGGCTGAAAGTGAACTGGTTCAGTTGCAAGTACACGTGATTTCCAACTAACCGAGTTTGGTTGAAGATAGTTGCAGTTCCTGCTGCGAAAATAAACTACACGGTGATGTTTTGATTGTATAGTAATCGGTGGAAACCAACTGCGCTCTATTTAGGCGCAGTTCCGTCCCACACTTGTCAGCTGGCAAAACATGTACTTTGTATCTGTTTAAAAACGTGATTCGTACGTAGAGCAACAAATGGGAACCGAGAACTGCATAAAACCAAATGAAAACAAGCCGACGAGCATACTTCAAAGCACACACAACCAAACCATAGCTGTGTGGTTTATTTTCCTGTTTTGCAACTCCTGTTTTTAAATCCATACCTGGAATCCAAACCACGTAAAACCAAATAAGCCCTTAGTGTTCTCTTAGAGCTCAGAGTCTCCTCTTCGCCGCGCGTGGTTGAGCGAATGAAGAAGATGACACCCGCTGCTTTCTCAAATTTACCCCTCTTTTCTTCTTTCTTGTTTTGATTTCTCGCCATGGTAATATCGTCATTTCACATCTGGTTGTTTGGTTCTGATGGGTTGGCCGAGTTGGCCAGTGCCCATTGGGCCAACTCAGCACGTGCGCCTACTCTCCCTCTCTCCCTTCCTCACTTTGTGTTTTTTCGCTTATGTGGATTTATCCAATTGACTGATTTTTGAAAATTCATACCTAATTCTCTGCTTATCCAAAAATTACAAATAAATAGCCGTTGGATTCAAAAAAATGAGAGCTATCTTTTGGTGTTCGTTTTTCCCCCAAATCCAATCTTAAAATAGGTGATTTTAATGAATTTACCTAAATAGTTAATAATTTGTAAAATTTATAAGTTAAAAAAATATAATAAAATATATTTTGGACTCCTAATAATATAAACTAGAATACGACACAGTTTTCATTACCTAATTCACATAATGGTAAAAAGGTGTTTTTAGGCTTTTGAATAATTAATGGAAACCTAACCCTAATTCTACATATATGCATCATAGGTTATTTGAAGGCCTAGGCTTGGATCTAGACTTGGCTTTGGATCATTTGACTCTGAAGTTGAGGTATGTTGTATCCCCTATTCCTCTATATTGAGCAATTCACCTATCTTATCATTCTTTTTGACTTTGGCCTACATATTGCTCTTATCTCCTGATATCATGGTTCATGTGAACTATCTTTCTTGTTGTGGTCTTGGATATTCTTTGGATATCATATCTTATGCTATGGTGCATGATGGACTTGTTGATGATATATGCCCACTGTGATGTGGATGTTTATTTGGTGATTGTGATATCTTGTTCCCACTTGTATGAGGATGTATGTGTTGTCCATTGTATGATATGGCAACATGGTATAATTTCTGACCATACCTTCTACTTGCCTCTACATTTACCTGCTATGTGATTCAGTAGCACTAGAGTAGAATAATTGCATTGGTTTTGTCTCATTGTGATTTATGGCAACATTGTGATATTTTGGATGGTGGATGTGTGATTCCCCATGCCAGGGTAGGATGTGTGATTTCTGGCCCATGTTATATATATTTGGGTGGTGGATGTGTGATTTCCCATGCCAGGGTGGGATGTGTGATTCCTGGCCCATATCTCACCAGGGCAAGATGTGTGATTCTTGGCCACCTTTGTCTTTATAATATTCTAGTGTTATGGTTATCTCACATGCATGCAAGGGGATGGTTATGATATGTGCTCATGTGGCACCACTTTATTGTTTCATTTATAGCAAGTATCTTATATTATCATGTGATTATGATTCTTCTCTTTTATGCCCTTATGGGTAGTACTTTTCTCTTCTATGAGGATGTTCTTATTAATTGATATCCTTATTTCCTTATATTGCTCATTTTACTTTTTAGTATGCACATACTACCCTTTGTTGATGTCTTCTATTTTTCTCTTATTGCTGGGGTATGCTTCCAACCCTAGGTGGAGGACTTGGACTTAGATTGAGAAGTTAAAGCTTGGAGACAATCTTGAGGTGGTTTAGATTTTTCTCTACATGGATCCTCATGATGTAAGTTTAAGATGTTCCCTTGTTTTTATAATTGAATATAGTCATGTTTTATTTCACTGCTACACTTTGATTGTTATGTATACCATTAATAAAGATTTGAAAATTTTACACCAACTCCGAGATACCTTAGAGGTTTGTTTGGACTGGAGGTTTTATTCTTTAAATTTTTAGTAGAGAGGTGGTTTCACTTCTTTACAACATGGTATCAGAGCCCATTATAGTCTAAATCTGACTATTTCAATTTTGTCTCCCTAGTTAGACCCTTGACTTAGATAGTTTCCTCTAGGTGAGATGTTCACCCTAGATTTGATCAATGATGGTCTTTATATGCAATAAGGTTTGATTTGAGGATGAGATTAGGAAGTCTTATTATGAAAATTGTGACTTGGTTTATCGCAATGATTTTGGTACCATCTTTGTTTTATCTCCAATGTTTCTTATCAACAAAAAATCTTTTCATTATACTATTATATTTAAAAAAATTCCCTGATTTTGTCAAGGTTTTCTTGAACTAAGTCACAATGAAGAGATTTTGTAGTAAAACCCTACAATAATTTGAAATAGATACCCTAACCCTAGTTTTTGTGACTAGGATTTATATAAAGGTATAGTTGACGTACCCTACGTCTTTTGATGTTCATATAGGGTTGATAGGTTAGAGACACAAGAACCTAAAACTCAACCCTATATGATGACTTGATAGTTGGATACATGAGAAACATAAATCTCTAAAACTTTCACAACTAAGAGATGTATGTATCTCTAAAAAGTTGTTTAGTTTGACTTGTTAAGTTGAACCCTTTAAGGGGTGGAGAGTAGTCGATGGTTGATGTTTGAATCTATAGATTTTGAGGACAAAATCTTTTGAAGGGGTGGAGTGTTGTAACATACCGGATCTTGGACCCTACCCTAGAACTTTGACCTTTTGGGTTTAACCAAACAAGGTTGAGGTTAGAATGATCCTAATAATCTAATGCATGAATAATGTAATTTAATTCATTTGGTGATAATAAGATGGTAACAAACTTAATTGAATAAGTAATGGGCCATTAGTGAGCCAAGTGACATATCTCATAAAAAAGTCCCAAAAGTGAAATCTAAGTTTAAAATCGTGTTCCTTGGGTCCCAATTGCCTTGGGAGTCAAGTTTCACATTATTCACATAATAATAATAATTAATTTAATTCATTTTGGAAAGAAAAGATCTGATTTTCCCCAATATATCAAATAAACTAATAAAAGACTCCAAAAGAGGAAAATAACCTTAGATTCATAAGCCACATAATAAATATAGCCTTTGGGTGATTTTTCATCCAATTTGGAGAAAATTTGCTTAAAAGGTGGAATTAGGAGAGAGAAAGTGTGTAGAACCTTCAAAATATTAAGTAATTATACAAACAACTCCAACATGTGAAATTGATGGCAAATTCATATTCAACACATCAAAGATAACTTGTGGGTGAAGTTTCACCAAAATTGGATAATCCTAATGTCATTATTGCTTGAGGAAAGAGAAACTAAGAATTGAGTAATTAATGCATCAAAAGTCTTCAAAAGGAAAATCTAATTGTAAAATCGGAATCTACATTCCTTAATTGGCCTCTGTGCCAAATTTCACTTAATTTGGATAATGTTTGATCCCTCAATTTAAGAAAGAGAAAATAAGGAAATAATGCTTTCCAACTTTGGTTTAATCGGATTCGATTTTGGATTAAATGTCATACATTGATTTTTTTTTGGCTTTCCTAATGTACTTGTCATGCGATTCAATTTCAGACGTGGTTTATTTCCTGGTTTATTTGTCATGAAGTCTCTCCCAGGCTTTGGCTTTCCTTATTCAATTTTGGGTTCATTTTGGACCGTTGGATCTAAAATCCAACTGTATCTGTTCATCTTCTTCCTTTCTTCTTTCCTTTCCTTCTCCGTTCAGGTTTTGTCTCCTATTCCCCTTTTGACTCTGGTTTCCCTCTTTCTCTCCCTTTCCTTTCCGCCTTTCCCTATGAATTCTTCCCCTACATCTTCCTCTCTCTGATCTGCAACAGTTGGCCTTTGATTCAGAGTGTATTTATACCCTAGAACCCTCATCCCTCTGGCGCCGCACGAGGTGCCCTGTTCATCCCCTGTTCAAGCTCTACTCACCTTCTTCTTTCCTTCCCCTCATCACCTAAAGCCGTTGGACCACCTCCCAATGGTCCCAAAACCTCCGCCGAGGTCTCTGGACTGTTTGGCCCTCGCTGGTTTGGCCCCTTCAGACTCCACGTACCGATTCCCTACTCCATTTACTTTCTTCTACTGCTGCTTTGTCGACCCGACGTCTAGGATCCCCTAGACCTTCTGAGGTGATGTTTTGCACATCCTGGTTATCCCGTGAAGCTTTTACCTCTGCCAATTTAGTCTCTTGGCAGGTGAGTTTGTTTTCCCTCATTCTACTGGGTCTGTGCTCGAGATGCGTTGATCTATGATAGTGCTTCCTTATCTCAGGTTATTTGAAGATGGAGGCACGATGCAAGTGCTTGATGATGTTTTCTCGTATTGGAAGTCAGCTGATTGGTTTTTTATTCCCATTTAGTGTTCTCCTAGAGTTTAGAGTCTCCTCTTCACCTCGTGTGGTTGAGCGAACGAAGAAGATGACACCCACTGCTTTCTTGAATTTACCCCTCTTTTCTTCTTTCTTGTTTTGATTTCTCGCCAGGGTAATATTGTTATTTCACGCCTAGTTGTTTGGTTATAGCTTTGAGACAAGATGCTAAGTTGTCTGATGGGCTGACTGAGTTGGCCAGTGCCCATTGGGCCAACTCAGCACGCGCACCCTACTCTCCCTCTCTCCCTTCCTCACTCTGTGGTTTTTCACTTACATGGATTTATCCAATTGACTGATTTTCAAAAATTCATACTTAATTCTCTGCTTATCCAAAATTTACAAATAAATAGTCATTGGATTCAAAAAAATGAGAGCTATCTTTTGGTGTTGGTTGCCTAAATCCAATCTTAAATATAGGTGATTTTAATGAATTTACCTAAATAGTTAATAATGTGTAAAATTCATAACTAAAGATTTATAATTAGAAACATATAATAAAATATGTTTTGGACTCCTAATAATATAAACTAAAATTCATCATGGATTTCATAACCTAATTCACATAATGGTAAAAAGGTGTTTTTAGGGTTTTGAATAATTAATGGAAACCTAACCCTAATTCTACATATATGCATCATAGGTTCTTTGAAGGCCTAGTCTTGGACCTAGACTTGTCTTTAGAATGTTTGACTCTAAAGTTGAGGTATGTTGTGTGATACACCGTTCGAACAAAACATCATTAACTAAGCAGAAGTGATCATTAACAGCGGATTATTAAAAATCACTAAAAATTAAAACCATTTACAAAGAGATCCAAACACAGGAAAACTCTTTTATCAAGAACCATTGTATTTTATTTACATTCTGGTTCATAAGTACATATCTTGTACCATCCCTTCTTGAGGATTACAAGCATCAACTACTCTGTTAAAACTATACACAGGCAGCATACGAACCTCGAGGCATCAACCCAAAATCTCAGATCAATTCATTAAAAGTACTAACTACTAACTCCGAGGACCTGAGAGTACAGAGATGACACATATGACTCTCTATACAAAATATGACAGCCAGTGCCTCCACCTAGAATATCATTGCTGTCCTTGTTGCTGCTGCTGCTGCTCTTCCCCTGCTATAGGGTTTCTGTCTCTTCTTTTGCGTCTACCTAAAAAGTGTTGGTGACCAACAGAGTGAGACCCAGTCCCAGTGAGAGATATAACTCTTTGCCAAAAACATTATTATTGCAGTTTAATAGAATAAAACTGAGTAGAGGAATCATATATATTCAATAGCAGATAAATCAATGTCTAAACAGATTAGAGCAATATTCTTATTCAAAGCATTTCAGCTATAACTTGATAAAGCAGCATGTCACTTATCCAATAAGGAATTGAAGAACATGTATAACATTTATCCATCTAGGATATGCTAAGCAAGGTAACATCAACCAATGATTGTCATATTTCAACCTTAAGCAAATACACTACACGACTGATTACATTTTACAATCATACTTAAGCCCTGAGGAGATGAGGTATACCGCTCATACTCCAACCGACCACGACGACGTAAAGCATCGGTTCCATACATAAGTCAAGGAAGAGCCGGATTTCCATGACCTCATCCTCCTCAGTCAGTGTGAGTACAAAATGCAGGACATCTTGTGTCTCTGCTAAATAGCTTTCCAGGGTATACTGGCAACTTCACTATAGAGTTACAGTGGCGGCTGTACTCTCTTCACAATCGAGAGATTTCATATTTATCTCACATCGATCCAACATTAAGATTATCAGGAGATTCATAATACATCCATCCCGGCACATATAATGAAGGATTGAGAGATTTAATGTTTATATCACATCAATCCCACATTAGGGCGTAAGTATATTCACGCCCATAACCCCCACATACTCAACAGTATGACCTCCAGGAGATCTCATGGGAAAACCTATTTCACCATCACCAACTAATGACGATGATGGATCTATGGACAGGGCTCTACATGATAAGATTTCACTTGATTAATTAAGTACATTACCATATTCTTTTAACAACAGTCAAGTTTTTAAACATAAATTATTATAACAAATGCTACAAAGAATGTGTAATACTTCTATCAAGTACTTTTTGAAGCTTTATAAAACATTTGGATCTCAATCCCTTGTCACATCATGGGCATTCTCATACCTTAACATCTCATCATCATGATTATGGAATATGGGTATTCAAACCCTCAGTTCATCAAAGAACACTTGTTACTACTTATCAGGTAACTAATACCTTCAGGTCATCTGACCAAGGTAAACATGATACTTGCTACACAAGCATCTCACATGGCTCTCAAGGCCCATTTAATCTCTTGTTACCTCTTACTAGGCAACAAAGCATATTATGGCTCACAGGGCCCATAAAACAATTTCAATAATAAAACATCATAGCTCATACTTGGCTATGCCCAACATCTCGTGATACCTGCATGGTTATTACACATGATAATAGTTATATCAATTGCATGTCAGCACTATGCAATGTAAGGGTAGCATCACTATTCCCTCATTAGGGTTAGGGTTTCCCAATTCATGTCAATTAGGGATACTCATCCCATTACCCAAAATTAGGGTTATGGTTTATCATCATATTGCCCAAGATTAGGGTTTCATGCACTATAACCCAAAATTAGGGTTTCACATACCTCCACCCTATATCAGGGTTAGGGTTTCACACATCATTATCTTGAATTAAGGTTCCTTATAACTTTTCCCCAAATTAGGGTTTCATGTAACTTTACCCGAAATTAGGGTTTCATGAAGCATCCTCTTAAATTAGGGTTTTTCATTATATTATCCTGAATTGGGATTTCTCGTATCATCACCCTAGATTAGGGTTACACCATTACCCTAGATTAGGCTTTCACCTAGCATTGCCATAAATTAAGGTTAGGGCTCATCAACCTTTTTGATTAGGGTTTCATGATCTCTTTATCAAGGATCATACCCTAATTACATATTTTATTCATGTTGAAAGTGTTGAGGCTTAACCACTACATAATTATTATACATGTATGAATTCCTCTCTCTCATCCTCTCTAGGATGTTGATTACTTCAAGCTTGATTAGATTAGGTCAACCCTTCATTCAAGTACATACATATAGGGTTAGCATAGTATATTGAGATATTGCTTCCATAAGCATCAATGGTTAACCCCTCTAAGGGTACTAATCACCCTAGTACCTTAAAGGAACAACCATTGTAATTATCTTTGATATACATCATTAACAATCATGGGGTTAATTGATCTTTCATCACATTAAGTCTTCAAACGGTTTTGGTTGCATTGAACCTCCAAACAGTTTTGACCCCTCAACCTCCAAACGGTTTTGAAACCATTTGGGCATCGAGGGTTGAGACCGTTTGCCCTCCAAACGGTTTTGAAACCGTTTGGGCACTCAACCCTTGAAATCATTTGATCACATGTACATTGAAACTGATTGGACCCATCAACATTTGAAACCGACTGGATAAATCAACCTTGAAATCGATTGGACCTCCAAACGGTTTGAGACCATTTGATCTCAAACGGTTTGAAGACCGTTTGATTCCAAAAGGTTTCAAGACCCATTGGAGTCAAACGGTCTCAAGACCGTTTGGTCCAAACTACCTTGAAACCGAAAGGATCATCAAGGGTTTCCTTCAACCAATCAATTAGGGTTTGCTTCATTGAATCATTCATCAATTGGACCATTGAGAGTACATCAAATTATAACCCTTGGATCTCCAACCATCCATCACAACCCTTGACCTCCAAACGATCTTGAGACCATTTAGACTCAAACGGTCTTGAGACCATTTGGACCATCAACCATGAAACTGATTCAATTCAATTAGGGGTTCAACACTTCAACCCGATTAGAGTTTGTAATTAGTGGATTATCCATCACTGAACCTATTATAAGTCAATCAATTAGAACCATTGGATCAACATACAACTACATCAGCAAGTATTTCCAAACGTTCTTGAGACCGTTTGATCCCAAATGGATAGGAGACCATTTGCACCAAAACGGTCTTGAGACTGTTTGCACCCAAAAGGTCTTGAGACCGTTTGGTTTCAATCGGTTTTGAGACCGATTGGTCTCAAGTTGAAACCGTTTGGACCTGATATTTCTTGAGGTGTATGCTAAGATGACATCATCATCTTCAAGCTTCAAACCTTCAAAATTTGTTGTGATCTTTGTGTTGGGTTTGTGGAGAAAATATGCACGGCGGAAGCAACAAAAATCCATGCAACCCGACACAGGATCTTGTCGACAATAACGTATTTGGAAGGAGTGTTTGCAGGATATACCTTATCACGGAGCAAGTATGGCGATGTCCCACTACACGACAGTGTGCAACGATGCTTGTCTACATGGACGAAACTTCTCTCCCGTTCACTATCGCAGGAAGATTCGACGACGCTCCTTTCGTGCAATGATGTACGCGGCTCGCAACACGCACGGATGGTCGTTGATGCCCTCCGAACGCAAGCATCTTAGCATCTGCGTCTCTACTTCATCCACGCGGATGGACTGGAACTCTACGTCGTGCTTCCTAAGCCGACGGGAAGGAGTCGTGTCTGTGCGGCGGCGTGCTAGCGGTGCGTTGCTCTCCTTTCTCTCCTGAGGACGGTGACGTCTAGGGTTTATGTACATGAGCATAAACTGAAAATCCTCTTTCAATATCTTATATAGATATCGGCCATCAACCTCCTTTAAATAGGAGACGAAGGGAAGTAGGGTTTCCTAAACCCATCGATAAACAGAAACACTGCATTAATTAAAATGCTCATGGATTAATTAGAATATTCTAGAATTCATTCATTAACCAAATAATCACATTAATTGATTGATTAATATCTGACTTCATGCAATCTCTTGGGATAGCTCTATGGGCATATATACCAACAGACTCCCACTTGCACTTAGAGCCAACCACTCCAATATTATTCTAATCGATTACATAAACATTTTAGTAATCAATGTGATTCAGAGCAATTCCAATTAAATCCACAATTATACTCCTATTCCAACACATCCTATGCGTGTGACCTGGTAGGCTCCAAATTACATTGGCAGTGATATCCATAATCATATTATGATTTCACAAGCAATGATTGGTATCTAGCAAGACTTCATTGCCACCCAAGTAATTGGAGAATTTGGAGAACAACTTAACCTATCATTCATGACTGGTGTTACAGTGATTGTATAGTTCCTTTGTCGCTGATATCGAGATTGAACTCGAGTCATGGAATTGTTATCCTTTTCAACGTTCAATCCATGTTCCTTGAACTAGAGAAGACTGTCTGAGATATATGTAAGCTCAATATCACATATTGACTCACATCAGCATGGCCATGCATTTCTCAGTCTCGCTTATCAAGTGGCCGTAATATCAAACTCCCGTAGGAAGGACAAATTCCATCTACATCACTCACAGTCATCCCCATGTGTCACAGTGCACCCAAGCACCATCTTTATGGCAATCCTTATTCAGGACCACAGTGGATGATGTCAAAGTACACCGAACGACATGTGATAAGTGTAGTGACTTCAAGTCTAAGAACCACAATCACCACCATCATTATGAGATGTGACTCTAACTACCAAGTATGGTATCCATGTGTCACTCTCAAGGTGGGTCTATCCAATACACTGTTCTCTAACAAGTATCTATGTATTTGGTTTGATATCTCCATATCATGGATAATGAGATTCTTCCATCAACCAACATACATTCTAATCTTATGTGTTATTGATGTCTATGTATATTTCCACAATAAAAACTGATTAGGGATAAAACAAGAATACATACTCTTAGCATACATATGATCTCACTGTTCAGGGCATCAACCCAAAGACATATGTCATTGAGTATATTATTCTATAGACATGTATAAGTTTATGGTCATCTCACAATATAAAACACAAACATATAGAATGGAAACTTTCCTTTATTGATATGATCAATGTAGTATTACAAATCGTTTACAAAGTATCCCATTACAATCATCGAATGATAGTCTCTATGGGCATACATACCAACATATTCCCACTTGCACTTATACCCAATCACTCATGAATCTCAATCCAAGTGATCGAACATGTCTGTCATGTTTCTGCTGTGAAAGTGCTTTTGTGAGCGGGTCAGCCACATTGCTTTTTGTAGGTACTCTGCAAATCTTCACATCTCCTCATTGTACGATCTCTCGTATGAGATGGAACCGCTGTATAATATGTTTGGAATGTTGGTGCGATCTTGGTTCTTTAGCCTGTACAATTGTTCTGTTGTTGTCACAAAACAACTCAATTGAATCACCAACGCTTGGAACCACTCCAAGTTCAGAACTGAACTTCTTGATCCACAGAACTTCCTTTGCAGCATTACATGCGGCAATATATTCGGCCTCTGTTGTAGAATCCACAACCGTCTCTTGCTTGGAACTCTTCCAGCTCACAGCTCTATTGTTAAGGCCAAACACAAATCCAGATTATGATATGTAGTCATCTTTATCAGTTTAGAAGCTAGCATCAATGTAACCATTTACCACGAGCTCTTCCTCACCATCGTATACCAAGAATTGATCCTTAGTCCTTCTCAAGTACTTTAGGATGTTATTTACGACTGTCCAGTAACATTCACCTGGATCTGACTGATACCGGCTCGTCATTCTCAAAGCATACGACACATCAGGATGAGTACATAACATCGCGTACATGATAGATCCAATTGCTGATGCATATGGAATCTTACTCATGCGTGCCCGTTCATCACATGAACTAGGACATTGGGCTTTAGAGATTGTAACCCCATGGGACATGGGCAAGTTACCTCTCTTAGAACCCTACATGCTAAACCTCTTTAGCACCTTGTCAATGTATGTGCTCTGGCTTAGGCCTAGAAGCCTTCTAGATCTATCTCTATAGATCTTGATCCCTAGTATATAGGATGATTTGCCTAAATCCTTCATAGAGAAGGTCTTCCCTAGCCAACCTTTTACTGTCTGAAGAGTAGGGATGTCATTTCCCATCAATAGTATGTCATCCACATATAATATGAGAAATACGATTGTGCTCCCACTAACCCTTTTGTAAACACAAGGTTCATCTTCATTTTGACTAAAGCCAAACTTTTTGACTACTTCATCAAAACGTAGATTTCAACTCTGAGATGCTTACTTCAATCCATAGATTGACCTTTGTAGCTTACAGACTTTATTGGCTTCCTTTGGATCGATAAAACCCTCAGGTTGTGTCATGTACACATCCTCGAGTAAATTTCCATTAAGGAATGATGTTTTAACATCCATCTGCCAAATCTCATAGTCATATTAAACTGCAATAGCAAGCATGATCCTGATAGATTTAACCATGGAAACTGGTGAGAAGGTCTCGTCATAATCAACACCTTGAATTTGATGGAATCCTTTCACAACCAATCTACCTTTATAGGTTTGAACATTTCCATCCATGTCACTCTTCTTCTTGAAGACCCACTTGCACCCTATGGGTTTTACCCCTTCGGGTGGATCCACCTAGGTCCATACCTTGTTGGTGTACATGGATTCCATCTCAGATCTCATGGCTTCGAGCCATTTCTCAGATTCTGGTCCCTTAGTAGCTTCTGGATAGGAAGTTGGCTCATCTTCTATGCCCAATTTGTCACTGTCTTGAGTCATGAGAAATCCAAATCTCTCAGGCTCAAGTCGTGTCTGACTAGACCTACGAGGTTCCTGTGTTACATTTGGAACTTGATATTCCACAACAATTTGTGAGTCTTCATGTTTGTTATGTACCTTCTTAGGTTCTCTGCTTTCTTGTTGGTCTCGAACTTCTTCGAGCTCTACATTCCTCCCACTAATTCCTTTGGAAATAAATTCCTTTTCAAGAAATACAGCAGTCCTAGCAACAAACACTTTGTTGTCAGTTGGTGTGTAGAAGTAGTATCCCCGAGTTTCCTTGGGGTATCCAACAAAATAGCATTTTTCCGATTTGGGTCCAAGCTTTTCAGGAAATTGTTTCCTAACATAAGCTTCACATCCCCAAATCTTTAACATAGACAAATTGGGATGATTCCCATTCCATATTTCATATGGTGCCTTTTGAACCGATTTGGAAGGTACACGGTTAAGTGTAAACGCTGCAGTTTCAAGAGCATATCCCCAGAACGATATTGGAAGTTCGGCTGAACTCACCATTGATCGTACCATGTCTAATAATGTACGATTCCTTCTTTCTGACACACCATTATGTTGTGGTGGAGTCCATTGTGATACAATACCACAGTCTCTTAGAAGGTCCTCAAACTCTTGGCTTAAGTATTCGCCACCTCGATCTGAACGAAGTGCTTTAATACTCTTACCAAGTTGCTTCTCTGCTTCATTCATGAAAGTCTTGAACATTTCAATAGTTTCTGACTTATGTTTCATAAGATATACATAGACATACCTACTGAGGTCATCAGTAAAGGTAATGAAGTATTGATAGCCTCCTCTAGCATTTGATCTAAAACGTCCACATACATTAGTATGTATGAGCCCTAGCAGATCACTGGCTCTCTCACTGTGTCCAGTGAAAGGATTCTTGGTCATCTTCCCTAATAAACATGCCTCACATGTCTCCAATGATTCAAAATCAAAAGAGTAGATAACTATCCTTATGGAGTCTAGATATGCGCTTCTCGTTTATGTGCCCAAGACGACAATGCCATAAGAATGTTTTGTTTGAGTTGTCAAGTTTTAGCCTTTTAGTATTTACGTTGTATATGCTAGTCTCGAGTTCTAACAAGTAGATACCATAAGACATAGGGGCATTGCCATAAAAGATCTCATCTTTAGAAATAGAAATAATTCCATTCTTAATGTGAAATTCAAATCCACTCTTGTCCATACAAGATACAGAAATAATATTTCTATTGATGGCAGGTACATAATAGAAATTCTCTAATTCTATTACAAGGCACATAGGTAAAGATAAACTAATAACTCCAACTGCGGTGGTAGAAACTCTTGCTCCATTAGCGACCTGTAGCTCAACTTGGCCCTTTCATAAAGTCTTACTTCTTATCAGATCTTGCATATTAGAACATATGTGAGATCCACATCCGGTATCCAGTACCCATGATGAAGAAGTATTTAAGTTTATATCAATAACGTATATCCCTGAAGTGGAGATCTATATCCCCAACTTCTTCTTCCTTAGTTCCTCCAGGTAGAGAGGACAGTTTCTTTTCCAATGTCTAGGCTGGTGACAATGGTGACAACTTCCTTCTTTGGAGATCCCACCTTTAGCTTTGAGCGCGGATGACTTTGGCTTCTGCCTGGCTTTAGAACTTTTCTTAGCCTTACCTTTGCCTTTTGATTTTCCCTTTGTCTTGCTGATCATCATCACAGACTTGGGCTTGTCTTTCTTCATATGTGCTTTAGCTGTCCTCAACATGCCCAACAATTCTGACAACGGATTGTCAAAATTGTTCATGTTGTAGTTCATGACAAAATGATTATATGATTTAGGCAATGATTGTAGAATCACATCAGTGGCCAACTCTTGACCTAGGGGAAATCCCAGCTTGGATAAGCTTTCCACGTACCCAATTAAAGTGGCTATATGGGTGCCAACTGAGTCCCCCTCTTTCATCTTGCTCCTGAACAAAGCCTTTGAGACATCATATCTCTCCTGTCTTGCTTGATGTTGATACATGTTCTTGAGATGTGTTACCATCTCCATGACATTCACGTTCTCATGCTGCTCTTGCAACTCATAGTTCATTGAGCACAACATCAGGCACTTGACATCCACAACATCATCAAGGTGCTTCTTGTAAGCATCCTTTTCAGCCTTGGGCGCAATTACGGCGGGTTCCGCTGGCTCTGGTGTTTCAAGGACATAGAGCTTACACTCATGTGTGAGAACAATTCTCAGCGTCCTAAACCAAATTTGAAAGTTGGTTCCTATAAGTTTGTCCTTCTCAAGGACCGATTGCAATGAGAAAGTGTGAGTATTATTTGCCATTTGATTGCTACAAAAAAATTGCATTTAGTCCAAAACATTTTGACTTGTAAATATTTGATAAACGAGATTAATTAGGCCTTTAATTAATTACTCTCCCACTATTTTATTCAAATTGATATCCCTCACTATCAACTCAGAAGATTGCAACACACAACCTTCTAGTGAGCCAAGATCCAAAATAATTGGATCAATGCCCAGCCAACGTCGGCGTCAAAGATCAAATACTAAGGTAGGCAACTTTTTCCAATTGCATCATATGCAACTCTTGGATAGATGAACATGCACAACTCCTTGCCATGATGCATCTGTGTGCCTCTAGGTATGTGATCCTATCAAGGTTCCCTAGTTAAGTCCAACCCATAAGCCAACACGATGAGTGTGCACCCTGCGGAGGCAGACCCACACACCCACCATCACGCTTCCATGAGATAGACAGTGTACCACGCGGAGGCGTGCCCACACATAGTCGATCAAGCTTTTCATGTGTGCTGCTTTATGGAAGGCAACTAAAACTTAATATTATTAATTGAGGGGTTTTATTAATACATATATATCCAAACACCACATACTTATAGTACGTATCATATACTACTATATCCACAACCACAAACGATAGACATGCAATCACAAACACAAATACATTGGTTATGGCCATACTATTGTAATCCTTTAGAGCAACAAAGGATTACGGTCCACCTATGGTCTTATACATCTCATACAACACCTGTGAATCAACCTATAAGCCTGTAATGATCAACATTACAATGAACAACTTCATGGATGCTTCGTGAGGTTGGAACTTCAAGTTGCTTATTGGAATTGGATCTTCTTGTTGCTTCTCCATGGATGCTCCTTGGAGTTGGATATTCAGGTTACTTCTTGGAATTAGATCTTCATGGTGCTTCTCCATGGACACTACATGGAGTTGAATCTTCAAGTGGCCTCCTTACATCAAGTTTACAAAGACTAAAACTAATCCTATCTCTATTACATCATATGAGTACAAATATAAAGGAAAAGAATTAATTACACTTTGAAATAAGAGATGAGGCTCGGCATGCAAGCCAAATACTTTATACAAAGGATCCATATACAACCATTATACATCCATAGCATTCATAACATTCACAAAAAGGGGATGCTAGGCCATAACCGTGCATGCATTCACCACATAAAACATTTTTTTAATGGCGACGTGTATGTTATCATAGGTATATCTACATATATGTATATACATATTAAAATTGCAGTACTTTTAATGCGGGACATTCCCCATTAAATAAATTTTTGACTCCCATGCAGACTATGTGGCGTACACAAGGGTAGCGCCCCTGTACGAGGATCCACAGTCGACCCCGTCCAAAACGTCAAAAACAGAAGCCTGCGACGTATGTGGAATTAGGTTTATATTTTCACATTAGCAGTTTTAATTCGCATCGTATGCAACATAGAAAATAGTATGCAGCGATTTGATCATATCGAAATGAATCCAAATACGTCGTAGATCGACACTGCTCTGATACCACTGTTGGGTTTGTAGAGAAAACATGCGCGGCGGAAGTAAGAAAAATCCACGCAACCCGACACGGGATCTCGTCGACAACAACGTATTTGGAAGGAGTGTTTGTGGGATATACCTTATCGCAGAGCAAGTCCAGAGATGTCCCGCTGCACGATGGTGTGCAACGACACTTGTCTACACGGATGGAACTTCTCTCCCGTTCACTGTCGCAAGAAGATTCGGTGGCGCTCCTTTCGTGCGATGATGTACGCGACTCGTAACACGCACGGATGGTCGTTGATGCCCTCTGAACATAAGTGTCTCAGCGTATGTGTCTCTACTTCATCCACGCGGATGGACTGGAACTCCACATCGTGCTTCCTAAGCCGGCGGGAAGGATTCGTGTCTGTACGGCAGTGTGCTAGCGGCGTATTGCTCTCCTTTCTCTCCTAAGGACGGTGACGGCTAGGGTTTACGTACGTGAGTGTAAACTGAAAAACCTCTCTCAATATCTTATATAGATATAGGCCGTCAACCTCCTTTAAATAGGAGATGAAGGGAAGTAGGGTTTCCTAAACCCATCGGTAAACAGAAATATTGCGTTAATTAAAACACTCGTGGATTAATTAGAATATTCTAGAATTAATTAATTAACCAAATAATCAAATTAATTGATTAATTAATATCCGACTCCATGAAATCGTTTGGGATGGTTCTATGGGCATATATACCAACTCTTTGTGGTGATTTCAACAATTAATCAAAAGGAAATTCGGGAAAGAAAAAAGAATCAACATATGATGAAGAAATGAAATCAATAATGATATTTAAGGGTTCAAGTTATATAACCCACATTCAAAGTTGAATCCAAGATTCAAGCTTCACATCTTTAATGGTGAATGAAGCTTTCTCATCTTCCCAAGGTCCGTCCTCAAGTCTTTGAGTGAAAAGAATGGCTAAAGTTGAAGATTGAATGGAGAAAAGAAGAAAATAAGCATTGAATTTCGATTTCCACCATGAAATCAAGGTTGAAGATGATTAAGGAGATCACCTACAGGTTGGGGTATGTCCTCCTATTTCTCCTAAGCTCCCTTGTTCTCGGCCAAAGCAAGGAAAGAAAGAAGAGTCGAAAAAGCCTTTCATGTGGGTGAAAGAATGGAGTGTATATAAGGGAAATTCAAGAGAGAGAAAGTGTTATAAAAATCCTTAAATTCCCTAAATTGGTGACACTTATCCCCCTCACTTCCTTGCATACGAAGCCATCATCCTCCACTTTGAAATCCTCTTCTTTATCAATGAATTAAAAGAAAACAATTAAGCACCTTAATCAATTTAATAATAATATCCAAAAAATAGTGGATATTACTTTTTCCTTAACTAATGTGAGTGGGCTCTCCACTCACTTTAGATATTTCGGTGCCATTGCAAGGCACAAGGACGTCCATACTTATATAAATTCAACCATCACATTTTTGGTTGAAGGGCACTTCCATTAATATATTTATTTTTGCATTAAATTGAATTATGGTTCAATTATGCTTAAATCTTGATTATTTTAATATCAAGATTCTCTCTCCGCTAAAGAGATTCAAATGAGATGCCCCTCTGATTTTCTTGTCTCTTATTTATACCAAGAAACATTAGGGACTCTCTAGAAGTGGTATTTTACATATTGAACCCTAGGTTTTGGATAAATTGCACATTACACCAAAACTAGGGTTTAATGCACAAACATTGCTTAATAAGCTCTTTCTTGGTGCTCAGGCTTCCACAAGCCATACCTCTGCATCATTTTCATTCTTATGATGCTTCAACACTTGAGGAACATTTTATCATGTAACATTTACAAGTTAACCCCTCAACTTGGGTAATTTGCACTTTAGTCCAAAATGGGAAAAACATTGTTTTCAACATTATTCAGAAAGGACTAAAATTGAAACATAAGTTCCTCTTGAGCCTTAATTACTTTTCAAAAGATAAGAGCAAGCATATAATTATCTTTCTTAAACAAAACATCTAGGGTTAAAGCATAACCCAGGTCAGGGATGTTACAAATTATCCACCCCTAACAAGGATTTCGTCCCCGAAATCATCAAGAGAAAAGAGAAGGGTACTTCCTAATCATCTATTCCTCTAGCTCCCACGTAGATTCTTCAATGCCAAAGTGATGCCAGAGAACTTTCATAAGGCATATGTCTTTCTTTTTCAGCTTTTTAATTCTTTTATCAAGGATCGTCACAGGTCCTTCAACATATGATATATCATCATTTAATTCTACCTCCACAGGTTGCAAAACTAACTCTGTGTCAGGATACACTTTCTCAGCATGGAGATATGGAACACTGGATGCAACTTATGCAGCTCAGGTGGCAACTCCAGCTTATAGGCTACCTTTCCAATCCGTTCAATGATTGGATAAGGCCCCATAAATCTAGGAGCTAACTTTCCCTTCTTTTCCAAATCTAAGGACACCTTTCCAAGGTGAGACCTTGATATATACTCTGTCTCCAACTTGGAATTCTAAAGGTCTTCGTCGTTTGTCGGCGTATGACTTCTGTCTATCCTGTGCAGTCTTTAATTGTTGTTGTATTACTTTAATCTTCTCAGTTGTCTGCTATACTAGCTCAGGACCCAAAAGTTGATATTCTCCTATTTCATACCAACATAACGGAGATCTACAACGTCTACCATATAATGCTTCATATGGTGCAATATCAATACTGTGCTGATAGCTATTATTGTAATCAAATTCTATCAAGCTCAGGTGTAGATCCCAACTTCCTACAAACTGAAGGATACATGCCCTAGGCAAATCCTCCAAGGTTTGTATGGTCCTCTCAGATTGTCCATCTGTCTGTGGGTGAAAGGTAGTACTAAACCTTAACTGCGTACCCAAAGCTTTATGGATTCGCTCCCAAAAATGACTCGCGAACTAGGGACCTCTATCAGAAACAATAGTAGCTGGAACCCCGTGCAACCGCACTATCTCATATATATATATCTGTGCAAGCTTCTCAACAGTGTAGGTTGTTTTTATAGGAAGGAAATGTGCTGTCTTAGTCAACCTATCAACTATCACCCATATGGAATCATGACCTTTGGTTGTTCTAAGCAAACCAACCACAAAGTACATGGTCACATGATCCCATTTCCACTGCGGTATAGGCAAAGGTTGCATTATTCCTGTGGGCTTTTGATGTTCAACTTTAACCTACTGACACACCAGACACCGCATAACAAACTCAGCTACATCCTTCTTCAATCCTGGCCACCAATACATATCTTTCAGGTTATGATACATTTTGGTGCTCCCTGGATGCATTGCATGCATAGATGAGTGAGCTTCCTCCATGACTAACTTCCTCAAGTCATTGGAATCAAGTAATATCATCCTACCATGGTAACAGACTACATCATCATCTGACTCATGAAAACCATCCCATTTCTTACTACCATACTTTGACATGATCTGCTGAATCACAGTATCAGCTTGTTAAGCCTCTTTGATTTGTTGTTTCAGAGTAGGTTTTATGTGCATCTCAGCCAACAGTCCAGCTAGCAAGGATACTTTAAGTTGTACATTGTCTTGCCTCAAAGAGACAAACATGTCTCGTTTAAAGCACACTAAAGAGTTCAATTATGCTTTGTCTATATTTAGTGATGATGACTTTCTACTTAGTGCATCAGCCACTACATTAGCCTTCCCTGGATGATAATCAATTATACAATCGTAGTCCTTAATTAACTCCATCCAGTGGTGTTGTCTCATGTTCAACTCATATTGTGAGAAGATACATTTTAGATTCTTATGGTCTGTGAAAATTTGGAATGTTTCTCCATAGAGATAATGTCTCTAGATCTTCAAAGCATGGACCACAACAGCTAGCTCTAGATCATATGTCAGATAATTCTCCTCATGTTTCTTAAGCTGTCGAGAGGCAAAAGAAATCACTTGATTATACTGCATCGACACACATCCTAGACCATTCTTAGATGCATCTCAGAAAACTATGTACCCCTTCCCTTGCTCAGGTAACACCAGCACAGGTGCACTTGTTAACCTTTCTTTCAATAGATGGAAAGAATGTTGACACTTGTCATTCCAGACAAAAGGACCTCCTTCCTGGTCAACTTGGTTAGGGGTAAAGATATAGAACTAAAGTTCTTAATGAACCTCATGTAATAGCCCGCTAGTCCTAGGAAACTGCGTATCTCCGTTGGTGTCTTTGGATGTTCCCATTGTAGGACATATTCTACCTTCTTAGGATCAATACAGATACCTGAGGCAGACATTACGTGTCCTAGAAAAGAAACTTTTGGTAACCAGAACTTGCATTTGCTAAACTTAGCATACATCTTATGCTCTCTTAGCAAAGTTAAAGCCTGACAGAGGTGCTGCTCTTGCTGTTGAACATCTTTACTGTAAATCAAGATGTCATCTATGAAGACTACTATGAACTGATCAAGAAAAGGCTAGAAGATTCTATTCATGAGTTCCATGAATGCAACTGTTGCATTAGTTATTCCAAATGACATAACTATGAACTCATAGTGACCATACCTTGTCCTAAAGGTAGACTTAGGTATGTCACTCTAGTTGATACGCAACTGATGATATCTTGACCTCAGATCTAGCTTAGAGAAGATAGTTGCACCACACAACTGATTAAACAGGTCATCAATCCTTGGTAGACGATACTTGTTCTTCATGGTTACTTTATTCAACTGTTTGTAATCAATGCATAACCGCATAGATTCGTCCTTCTTCTTAACAAAGAGAACCAGAGCACCCCATGGTGAAGTACTCAGTCGGATAAAACCTTTCTCAAGCAACTCCTGCACCTATTTCTTGAGCTCTTCCATCTCAGCGGGTTCCATTCTATATGGTGTTTGTGCTATTCGTTGCGTGGTCAGGATTAGATTAATCTCAAAATCAATCTCTCGGGGTGGAGGAACACCTAGAAGTTCCTCAGGGAACACATCTTCAAACTCCCTAACTATCAGAACTTCAGAAAGATTAGGGCTCTCCATTGTGGTGTCTACCACATGTGCCAAGAATGTAAAGCATCCTTATCTCATCATCTTCTCAGCTACCATAGTTGACACAAGATAGGTTGGAAGAATCTTTCTATCTCCCTAAAAGATCCATGTGTCACTGTCATCTGCGAACACAGCTTGCTTGGAATCACAATCCAAGACAACCTTATACTTTTGTAGGGTGTCCATCCCAAGAATTATATCAAACCCGTGCATCTCAAGTGGTATAAGATCCACTTAAATGCGATGTTCAGAAAAGGAAAGAATGCAGGGAGAACACACCTCCCGCAGCACTACAGATCCCAACAAAGGGGTTTCTAACAACACACTATCTGCCCTATGACCAACTATCTTATTACAGTCAAGGATCACTTCTCTAGGGATAAAGGAATGCGTAGCACACAGATAAATCAAAATAGATACGAAGTAGGATGAAGACATATCAGAATGAAATAGTTCCACAACTCGAGGGTTGACTACTGCTTCAGGTTGATTCATCACATAAAATCTCACCATTGCTTGCTGTTGACCCTGTGATCGGTTGTTGGGTGTCGACGAACTAGTTTGGGATGCTTGTCCACGTCCTCTAGTGCGACTCGAAAACTGTCACCTCCGAGAGCCTTGCTGACTCTGCCTCGGAGGTTGAGTCACACTTACATCTCTAGCTCGACAATCTTTCATCAAATGCCCCATCTTTCTACATATAAAACAACATCTACTCTCCCTCTGTGGCCTGGGTGGTCCTGTTACTGTTACTGATGCTGAGTTGTGGGATCCCTCTAGTGGTAAACTATGGCCTCTACCCCTACTCGACGTCTATTGCGTCTGGGTATTGAATCTTGGTGGTTCTATTGGCACAGAAAATCTCAATTTCTTGAAACTTTCAGACCTCTGTCCTTGAAACTGAGTATACACCTTCTTACTCTTAGTCTGATGCTTCTCAATCACCGACCTTTCTATCCATCTCACAGACTCCACAAAGGTGGCGAACCTCTCCCTGTTCTCTAAGGTAGACACAGGAGTGGTCAAATCACTGTTCAACCCCTTCTCAAAATGTCGAATTCTCTCTTCATCAGTGGTTGTCATATGCGGACAGAACCACAAAAGCTCCATGAACTTAGCTTCATACTCGCTAATGTTCATTGTTCCTTGCCTTAACCTCTCAAACTGAGATATCTTCTCGTCTAGATACGTCTTGGGGAAGTATCTACTGACGAATTTTGTCAGAATTCTTTCCATCCAATTTCAACACCTGGCCTCTTGCCCTCTTCTATTGTCCACCAGTGGCCAACACTCCCTTTTAGAAGGTACGCTGCATGCCTCACCTTCTCTACTTTAGGGATATTGAGGATTCTAAAGGCCTTCTCCAACTCATTCAACCACAAGTCATCATCTGCTGGGTCAGCTGTACCAGCATAATATGTGGCTTCAACCTGACAAATTCGTTCGAAAGTCTTATCGGCTCCCTATCCTTCATTATGGGTTGGTGCCCTCGATTCAGGTGGTGGCATCCTATCTGCCATATGCGTCATGGTTGCCATGAACTGCCCAAATAGAGCATGGAAAGCTGGGCTCTCTATCTCTGCTTAGTTAAACTGAGGATGTTCAGGTACTGATTCTTCCCTATCCTGATCCCTTGCACCTCCTCCTGGTGCAACAGCATGTTCTTCGTGTGATCCAACCATCTTCAAGCTTTACTTCTTCTCCTGAGAGCAGAAGTCACTATCAGATAAACTGAAAGACACTAGAACAGACTCAACGACCCTAATCCTATGTCTCTATAGACTCAGCGAACCTAGAGCTCTGATACCACTAATTGTGATGCATCGTTCGAACAAAACATCATTAACTAAGTGGAAGCGATCATTAACAACAGATTACTGAAAATCACTAAAAATTAAAACCATTTATAAAGAGATCCAAACATAGGAAAACTCTTTTATCAAGAACCAATGTATTTTATTTACATCCTGGTTCATAAGTACGTATCCTGTACCATCCCTTCTCAAGGATTACAAGCATCAACTACTCTGTTAAAACTATACATAGGCAGTATAAGAACCTTGAGGCATCAAGCCAAAATCTCAGATCAATTCATTAGAAGTACTAACTACTAACTCCGAGGACCTGAGAGTATAGAGATGACACATAAGACTCTCTATACAAAATATGACAGCCAATGCCTCCACCTGAAATATCACTGTTGTCCCTATTGTTGCTGTTGCTACTCTTCCCCTGCTATAGGGTTTCTTGCTCTTCTTTCGTGTCTACCTAAAAAGTGTTGGTGACTAACAGAGTGAGACCCAGTCCCAACGAGAGATATAACTCTCCACCAAAAACATTATTATTGTAGTTTAATAGAATAAAACTAAGCAGAGGAATCATATATATTCAACAGTAGATAAATCAATGTCTAAATAGATTAGAGCAATATACTTATTCAAAGCATTTCAACTATAACTTGATAAAGTAGCATGTCACTTATCCAATAAGGAATTGAAGAACATGTATAACATTTATCCATCTAAGATATGCTAAGCAAGGTAACATCAACCAATGATTCTCATATTTCAACCTTAAGCAAATACACTACATGGCTGATTACATTTTACAATCATACTTAAGCCCTGAGGAGATGAGGTATACCGCTCATACTCCAACTGACCATGATGGCGTAAAGCATCAGTTCCATACATAGGTCAAGGAAGAGCCAGATTTCCATGACCTCATCCTCCTCAGTCAGTGTGAGTACAAAATGCAAGACATATTGTGTATCTACTAAATAGCTTTACATGGTATACTTGCAATTTCACTATAGAGTTACAGTGGTAGTTGTACTCTCTTCACAATCGAGAGATTTCATGTTTATCTCACATCGATCCGTCATTAACATTATCGGGAGATTCGTAATACATCCATCCCAACACATATAATGAAGGATTGAGAGATTTAATGTTTATCTCACATAAATCCCACATTAGGGCGTAAGTATATTCACGCCCATAACCCCCACATACTCAACAATATGCCCTCCAGGAGTTCCCATGGGAAAACCTGTTTCACCATCACCAACTACTAACGATGATGGATCTATGTCCAGGGATCTACATGATAAGATTTCACTTGATTAATTAAATACATTATCATATTCTTTTAGCATCAGTTAGGTTTTTAAACATAAATTATTATAATAAATGCTACAAATAATGTGTAATACTTCTATCAAGTACTTTTTGAAG
This sequence comes from Alisma plantago-aquatica, assembly GCA_963693085.1. Lineage (NCBI taxonomy): Eukaryota > Viridiplantae > Streptophyta > Magnoliopsida > Alismatales > Alismataceae > Alisma > Alisma plantago-aquatica. The sequence continues at coordinate 1,411,926,565 of OY856409.1, read as the reverse complement.
CTTTATAAAACATTGGGATCTCAATCCCTTGTCACATCATGGGCATTCTCATCCCTTAACATCTCATCATCATGATTATGAAATATGGGTATTCAAACCCTCAGTTCATCAAAGAACACTTGTTACCACTTATCAGGTAACTAATACCTTCAGGTCATCTGACCAAGGTAAACATGATACTTGATACACAAGCATCTCACATGGCTCTCAAGTCCCATTTAATCTCTTGTTACCTCTTACTAAACAATAAAGCATATTATGGCTCACAGGGCCCATAAAACAATTTCAATAATAAAACATCATAGCTCATACCTGGCTATGCCCAACATCTCATGTCCCAATTCATGTCAATTAGGGATACTCATCCCATTACCCAAAATTAGGGTTATGTTTTATCATCATATTGCCCAAGATCAGGGTTTCATGCACTATAACCCAAAATTAGGGTTTCACATACCTTCACCCTATATTAGGGTTAGGGTTTCACACATCATTATCTTGGATTAAGGTTCCTTATAACTTTTCCCCAAATTAGGGTTTCATGTAACTTTACCCAAAATTAGGGTTTCATGAAGCATCCTCTTAAATTAGGGTTTTTCATTATATTACCCTGAATTGGGATTTCTCATATCATCACCCTAGATTAGGGTTACACCATTACCCTAGATTAGGGTTTCACCTAGCATTGCCCTAAATTAGGGTTAGGGATCATCAACCTTCTCGATTAGGGTTTCATGATCTCTTTATCAAGGATCATACCCTAATTACATATTTTATTCATGTTGAAAGTGTTGAGGATTAACCACTACATAATTATTATACATGTATGAATTCCTCTCTCTCTCATCCTCTCTAGGATGTTGATTACTTCAAGCTTGATTAGATTAGGTCAACCCTTCATTAAGTACATACATATAGGGTTAGCATAGTATATTGAGATATGGCTTCCATAAACATCAAAGGTTAACACCTCTAAGGGTACTAATCACCCTAGTACCTTAAAGGTACAACCATTGTAATTATCTTTGATATACATCATTAAAAATCATGGGGTTAATTGATCTTTCATGACATTAGGTCTTCAAACGGTTTTAGTTGCATTGAATCTCCAAACGGTTTTGACCCCTCAACCTCTAAACGGTTTTGAAACCGTTTGCCCTCCAAATGGTTTTGAAACCGTTTGGGAATCTAGGGTTGAGACCGTTTGCCTTCCAAATGGTTTTGAAACCATTTGGGCACTCAACCCTTGAAACTGTTTGATCACATGTACATTGAAACCGATTGGACCCATCAACATTTAAAACTGATTGGATAAATTAACCTTGAAACCGATTGGACCTCCAAACGGTTTGAGACCATTTGATCTCAAATGGTTTGAAGACCGTTTGATTCCAAACATTTTCAAGACCCTTTGGACTCAAACGGTCTCAAGACCGTTTGGTCCAAACTACCTTGAAACCGAAAAGATCATCTAGGGTTTCCTTCAACAAATCAATTAGGGTTTGCTTCATTGAATCATTCATCAATTGGACCATTGAGAGTACATAAAATTATAACCCTTGGATATCCAACCATCCATCACAACCCTTGACCTCAAAATGGTCTTGAGACCGTTTGGACCATCAACCATGAAATTGATTCAATTCAATTAGGGTTTCAACACTTCAACCCGATTAGAGTTTGTAATTAGTGGATTATACATCACTAAACCTATTATTAGTCAATCAATTAGAACCATTGGATCAACATCCAACTACATCGGCAAGTATCTCCAAACGTTCTTGAGACTGTTTGATCCCAAACGGTCTTGAGACCGTTTGGTTTCAATCGGTCTTGAGACCGATTGGTCTCAAGTTGAAATCGTTTGGATCTGGTATTTCTTGAGGTGTGTGCTAAGATGATATCATCATCTTCAAGCTTCAAACCTTCTAAATGTTCTGTGATATTTGTGGTGATTTCAACAATTAATCAAAAGGAAATTCGGGAAAGAAAAAGGAATCAACATATGATGAAGAAATGAAATCAATAATGATATTTAAGGGTTCAAGTTATATAACATGCCTTCAAAGTTGAATCCAAGCTTCAAGATTCACGTATTTAATGGTTAATGAAGCTTTCTCAACTTCCCAAGGTCCGTCCTCAAGTCTTTGAGTGAAAAGAATAGCTAAAGTTGAAGATTGAATGGACAAAAGAAGAAAATAATCATTGAATTTCGATTTCCACCATGAAATCAAGGTTGAAGATGATTAAGGAGCTCACCTATAGGTTGGGGTACATCCTCATGTTTCTCCTAAGCTCCCTTGTGCTCATCTAAAGAAAGGAAAAAAGAAGAGTCGAAAAAGCCTTTCATGTGGGTGAAAGAATGGAGTGTATATAAGGGAAATTCAAGAGAGAGAAAGTGTTATAAAAATCCTTCAATTCCCTAAATTGGTGCCACTTATCCCCCTCAATTCCTTGAATACAAAGAAACCATCCTTCCCTTAAAAATCCACTTCTTTATCCATGAATTAAAATAAAACAATTAAGCACCTTAATCAATTTAATAATAATATCCAAAAATTAGTGGACATTACTTTTTCTTTAAATAATGTGAGTGGGCTCTCCACTCACTTTAGATATTTCAGTGCCATTGCAAGGCACAAGGAAGTACATACTTATATAAATTCAACCATCACATTTTTGGTAGAAGGGAACTTCCATTAATATATTTATTTTTGCATTAAATTGAATTAGGGTTTCAATTATGCTTAAATCTTGATTATTTTAATATTAATATTCTCTCTCCCCCAAAGAGATTCAAATGAGACGCCCCTCTGATTTTCTTGTCTCTAATTGATACCAAGAAACATTAGGGACTCTCTATAATTGGTATTTTGCATATTGAACCCTAGGTTTTGGGTAAATTGCACATTACACCAAAACTAGGTTTTAATGCACAAACATTGCTTAATAAGCTCTTTCTTGGTGCTCAGGCTTCCACAAGCCATACCCCTGCATAATTTTCATTCTTATTATGCTTCAACACTTGAGGAACATTTTATCATGTAACATTTGCAAGTTAACCCCTCAACTTGGGTAATTTGCACTTTAGTCCAAAACAGGCAAAACATTGTTTTCAACATCATTCAAAAAGGACTAAAATTGAAACATAAGTTCCTCTTGAGCCTTAATTACTTTTCAAAATATAAGAGCAAGTATATAATTATCTTTCTTAAACAAAACATCTAGGGTTAAAGCATAACCCATGTCAGGGATGTTACATGGTGTATCCCCTATTCCTCTATATTGAGCAATTCACCTATCTCATCATTCTTTTTTACTTTGGTCTACACATTGCTCTTATCTCTTGATATCATGGTTCATGTAAACTATCTTGCTTGTTGTGGTCTTGGATATTCTTTTGATATCATATCTTATGCTATGGTGCATGATGTACTTGATGATGATATATGCCCACTGTGATGTGCAGGTTTATTTGGTGATTGTGATATCTTGTTCCCACTTGCATGAGGATGTATGTGTTGTCCATTATATGATATAGAAACATGGTATAATTTCTGACCATATCTTCTACTTGCCTCTACATTTACCTACTATGTGATTCAGTAGCACTAGAGTAGTATAATTGCATTGGTTTTGTCTCAATGTGATTTATGGCAACATTTTGATATTTTGGATGGTGGATGTGTGATTCCCCATGCCAGGGTAGGATGTGTGATTCCTATCCCATGTTATATATATTTGGGTGTTGGATGTGTGATTCCCCATGCCAGGGCAGGATGTGTGATTCTTGGCCCATGTCTCACCAGGGCAAGATGTGTGATTCTTGTCCACCTTTGTCTTTATAATATTCTAGTGTTATGCTTATCTCACATGCATGCAGGGTGATGGTTATGATATTTGCTCATGTGGCACCACTTTATTGTTTCGTTTATGGCAAGTATCTTATCTTATCATGTGATGATGATTCTTCTCCTTTATGCCCTTATGGGTAGTACTTTTCTCTTCTATGGGAAGCTTCTTATTAATTGATGTCCTTATTTCCTTATATTGCTCATTTTACTTTTTAGTATGCACATACCATCCTTTGCTGATGTCTTCTATTTTTCTCTTCTTGCTGGGGTATGATTCCAACCCTAGGTGGATGACAAGGCATGTTGACTTGGACTTAGATTGAGAAGTTAAATCTTGGAGACAATCTTGAGGTGGTTTAGGTTTCTCTCTACTTGGATCCTTATGATGTAAGTTTAAGATGTTTCCTTGTTTAATAATTGAATATAGTCATGTTTTTATTCCGCTGCTACACTTTGGTTGTTTTGTATACCATTAATAAAGATTTGAAAATTTTACACCCACTCCAAGATACCTTAGAGGTGTGTTTGGAATGGAGGTTTTATTCTTCAAATTTTTAGTAGAGAGGTGGTTTCACTTCTTTACAACTGGTGTCCAATTCTAATCTACAAATTAAAATATGCCTTTGGGTGAATTTTCACTCAATTTGGAGAATATTTGATTAAAAGATGAATTCAAGAGAGAGAAAGTGTGTAGAACCTTCAAATATTAAATAAATGTACAAATAACTTCAACTTGTAAAATTGATGGCAAATTTGTGTCTAAGACACTTAGTTTGACTTGTGGGTGAAGTTTCATCAAATTTGGAGAATGTTATAACCATTAATGGTGGAAGAAAGATAAAATAGTATTTGGTTTATTTAACACATCAAAAGTTCACAAAAAGAAAATCTAAATGCATATTCAGATTCCTCTTATAAAAAATAGGCTAGGTGTCTATTTTCAATTAATTTGGAGCATGTTTGCACCCTCAAATGAGGAGAGAGAAAAATAGAAATTAATGTATACACACTTTATTCCAATTTGATTATGAATTGATTTTATGTTGTCACGAAGTTGATTTTTTTTTTCTTTGACCCATACAATCATGATCGTTGGATCTGCAATCCAATGCCTCATGACTCATCTCCTAGCTCTCGACGTTTTGGCAATAGGAATTGATTTTTGTGGATTTTTTTGGCAATTTCTCGTTCGATTCTCAACCAAATCGCACGAAACTTCCTCCAACAGTTTCTAAATAATAAACCACACCATTTGATACCCTATTTTTGTGATTTTGTGGAGTATTTTGGAAAGCCTCAAACGTTGCTCTTCAAGCAAGTTCGATCACAATCCTTCTCGTCTATAATCCTCAACCTCACCTATAAATTTTTGTACCCGAGGCTTCCCTAGCCCCCTTGCAACTACTGTCTCCATCCAATTGCTGATCTTGCATCTTTGCTTGCCGATTCTTGAGTCTTGATCTAGGCTTTACGGTGGGGTTTTCTTCCTCTCCTCAACGCCTTGGTTCAAATTAATTAGTTCAGCAGGTTCAATGCTACTCCCCTCCTTCTTTCTGTGTTGTTTCTTTCATGAATCTTTGCTAGTTGTGAATTCACCTAATCTTCTCGATCTTCTACTCACTGGCCATGTCGTGGCCCAACGAAGGGGATGAATCCCCTATGCAATTCCCCCCTCTTACCCTTCTTGCAATATGTTTTCTTTTGGTTTTTCGCTTATGGGTAATATTATCTTTTCTACATCCTTTTTTGTTTTAAACGAGTTAAAGCCGAGGTTGGACCACATGACTTGGCTTCCCTTGATTGGGCCAAGTCATCAGGTCGAGCCCTCTCTTATCCATTTCTCACAAGATTTTTTTTCTTAAATGTATTTTCCTAATTTTTTGATTGGCTGGTATTGGAAAAATCATATCATTTTATTTCTTTATCAAAAAATTTAAAATAAATATGCTTTGGAATAAGAAAATTTTATCTTTCTAATAAAAATATTTTTAAGGTTTGGTTTTGAGTTTTTTCAAAAGTTGTTTTCTAAAAATGATTTTAATAAATAAAATCCACCAAAAATATACTTTAATCATCTTAACTCTAAAATTGAAAAAAAATTATATGTTTTCTTAATCAGGAGAACCTAATAAGATCAATGGTGATGATATTAGAGTCTAAATCGGGATTTTGTTCAAAAATTCCAAAAGTTAGGGTTTCTTTACAATAATGCATATGAAAACCCTAATACATGATTATATATTAAAAATAGGAAAAGTAGGCCTTGGACTCAATTCAAGTGGTGAAAATGAGTAATAGAATCCAATAAGAATGGTATGTGCATTCTTACACCTTTAGTTGGGAATATTTGCAAACCTAACCTAATTTCCCTAATGAGGCACTAATTAAACCCTATTCTCTCTTTTGATATTTCATTTTCTATATTTGCCTCAAAAATTAGTTTTGATATTTATTTCTTAGGTCTTGTACCCCACTTCCATGTTTCTATTATTTGATGCTTATACTTGCCATAGTTCTTTGGCATGTTGATTTTGTTAGAATATTTGACTAGAGTAGTAGTAGTTTTTTACAACCACCCATAGATAGGGCATGCGTAAGTTCGCCCAAGGGAATGTGTTACTCTCCCCAATATAAAATATTTTATAGGCGACTGGAATGTGTTACTCTCCCTCACCTATTTGTTTGAGGTCTGGTAGGTTCCTCAACCCTAAATAGTTAAGGTAGTCAATATTAATCATGCATGCAACCCTTTTACTATTTTCTTGTTTGGCAGACATCTATTTGATTGTGCCTCATACTTTTGACCATATTCATCTTATGATGAAATCTTAGCCTTACTTTTCATGCTATCTCTTTATCTTTTCTCCTTATTCATTATTTTTGACGCATACCTTGCTTCTTTCTTTTGTTGAGTACTTTCCCAACCACCCAAGGTTTGATCATGGAGTTGAACAAGGCCAAGGAGATCAAGTTCAGGAGTAGATACAAGTTTGCTGTCAAGAATGCCTAGGTTGCTTATTGCTAGATCCTGTTAGTTTTCTTTTTAATTTTTCTTTTAAAGAAACTCATGTAGTGAACTATGTTCAAAAAGCAATGTAATAACTTAGTTTCCTTTCCACTGCTATTGACATTTTACATGTTTATGAATCATGCTTATTTACTTGGATTATCATACATGCATCCCACAATGTCTATTATTTTTTAGTAAAGGTGGATATTTTGTATTTCCTTTAAATTTTAGAAAGGAGGTGATCTCGCCTCTTTACAACATGGTATAAGAGTGTGTTGGGCAACTACTAGGGCATAAGTTGAAAGCAAGGGTGTCTAGAAAGGATCATGGTCTAGGGACTGACAATATTTTCCTCTATGCCACTATCTTGGTTTACGAGGACTCTTAGATCCATATGATACCTGAATGGCCTAAGTTGATACTGATTGTCTGAAATTTATATATATATATATATATATATATATATATATATATATATATATATATCAGAGGCAATAGTAGCCCAAGATATCTTTGTTTTCTACTCCTGGTTATCTTATGTTATACCCTTATCTTTCAGGAAGGGAGTTTTGTTTGGAAACATGAACAACTCTTCTTTGGGAGCCTCTTCTAGCAACACCAACAACCGGGATACTATGGTGACTCCCTCAAACACTGGAACAATCCCTACTACTCCAATAGGCACACCTCTTCTGACCCCTGAACAAGAGTTGACCATGTTGCGCCAGCTGCTCTCGACCACCCTAGTGAGGCAACTCTCCAATGTTGCAGTTGCTGCAGCAAAGTCGAAGGAGTTCACCCTTACAAACTTCATTAAGATACAACCATCGTACTTCAAGGGTGAGAGTGAGCCGAACATGGTGGATACGGCTGATGATTGGGTTTTGGCCTTGGAGCATACCTTCAAGGGCATGGCGTACCCTCCTCACTAGAAGGTTCTCTTTGTAACTTATGTGTTGGATGGGCTAGTACGGGTCTGGTGGAAGGGTATGGATCGTACCCATGATACTCAAGTATGACCTGGGAGCAGTTCCTCAAACTATTTTGTGAGAAGTACATCTGCCTAACCTATCTGAAGAGGAAGGAAGCATAGTTCTATAGTCTGCGATAGGGAACCATGCACATCTCTGAGTACGTGCAACATTTCCTCCTTCTGGAGCGCTACCCTATGGATCTTGGAACTGAAAGAATATCAACTCTTTTCCTCGAGGGTTTAAGCTATAGTGTTGGGCGTAACCTTTTTCCCCAGCTACCTCTGACATTCCAATAGATGGTGGACAATTATTTGGTGATAGAGTCTTACCCCGAGTTCCAGTCTTTTGGGCACCACAACAAAAAAAGGAAGAACGCATGTGGAAACTAATGGTGCGACAAGTGCAACCATTGCTCCCATTCTCACCCGCCAGGAAGATACCCTGTTGGCAATGGTCAAACCCATAAAGATGATCGACCTGCACCCATCTTCCATGAGTGCGGCCAAGCTGGACACATTTGACCTAACTATCCCAAGCTCTAGTAGGGACATGCCCCACCTTAGCAGCCTGCTCAGTAGTGGCAATAGTGATAAAATCTACCTCTAAGAAACAACAACAACAACCAGAACTGGCAAGGCCATCAACCACATGTTGAAAGGTGGAATGGTAGGGTGGTATCTCTTAATGCTGATGAATTTAAAGAAGATAATGAAGTCATCGAAGGTACTTTACATCTTAATGGGCATCATGTTAAATCACTCTTCAACTCTGGTTCATCTAATACCTTCATATAAACTCAGCTTGCTGCTATGTTAGAGATAGATTCAGAATATATGTATCATGTGCTAGATGTTAAAACCCCTAGTGGTAGGATATACTTTTCTTATCTCAAACTCCTAACCTTAGACCTTTGTATCTCTGGGAGGATGTTTTCCTCGGATTTCATCTTTCTTGACATGACCACTTTTGATGTTATCCTGGGGATGGATTGGTTGAAGAAGTACAAGGCAATTTTATTCTGTGAAGTATCAAATGTTAGTTTGTTACATCATGTTGAGGGAAGGATGTGTGTCAAGGGTAGGAAGTGAGAGGATCAACAATTTATCATCTCCTCTATCAAATTTGAAAAGCTTATCTTGTAAGGGTGTAGATCATATTTAGCCTCTATCGTCCTCGATGCCACACCTCCTACTCTCGATCATATACAAGTTGTGAAGGACTTCCCTAATGTCTTTCCTGAGGAGTTTCCTGGGTTACCCCCAACTCGCAAGTTAAAGTTTTCCATCGAGCTCGTACCAGGAACTTTGCCTATCTCGAAGTTTCCTTATGACTTGGCACCCACTGAACTCACCAAGCTTAAGAAGTTGCTTCATGAGCTTCTCGACATGAGCTTTGTGCACCCTAGTGTTTCACCTTGGGGAACCCCTGCCTTATTTGTGAAGAAGAAGGATGGTTCATTGTGTATGTGCATGGATTATTGTATGATTAATCAAGTGACAATAAAGAACCATTATCCTTTACCTCACATCGAAGACTTGTTTGACCAGATTAAGTCAACCACTGTGTTCTCAAAGATGGATATGCAAAGTGGCTACTACCAGATGTGTGTGAAAGATGAAGATGTCCCAAAGACAACTTTCAGAACATGTTATGGGCATTATGAGTTTCTGGTCATGCCTTTCAGTTTGACTAATGCCCCTGCTTCTTTCATAGACTTGATGAATTAAGTGTTTCATCCTTACCTCAATCAGTTCGTGGTGGTGTTCATCGACGATGTTTTAGCCTACTCAGAGTCTAAAGAACAACATCATGAACATTTGCAAATCATGTTGAACACACTGAGAGAAAATCAGTTGTCTGATAAATTCTCAAAGTGTGAGTTTTGAGTAAAGGAAGTGATGTTTCTAGGTCATTTGATTTCTATCAGACATATTTTGTTGATCCTACAAAGGTAGAAGATATAACCAAGTGGAAAGTTCCAAAGACTCCATATGAGATCCATAGTTTCTTTGATTAGCAGGTTATTGTCGGGGGTTTATCAAGAGTTTCTCTGAGTTAGCTCTCCCTATGACAAAGTTGATGAGAAAAGAAGTCAAGTTTGTGTGGACACCAGAATGTGAGGACAATTTTTAGAAGTTGAAAGGATGTTTAACATCTGCTCATGTTCTTGGTTTACCTGTTGAAGGCAAACCCTATATCATTTTCACTGATGCTTCTAAGCAAGGAATAGGGTGTGTCTTAATGCGAGAAGATTGGGTGATCACCTATGCTTTATGCCAATTGAAACCTAATGAAGAGAATTGGCCCACACATGATTTAGAGCTATCCGCTGTTGTGCATGATTTAAAGATCTAGTGACATCTGTATGGAGTGAAGTTTGAAGTTTTCTTAGATAACAAATGCTTGAGATATCTTTTAATGTAGAAGGATCTGAATCTGAGACAACAAAGATGGATGGAGTATCTCAAGGACTACAACTTTACCATAACTTATCATCTCAGTAGATTGAATGTAGTTGTTGATGCTTTGAGTCAGAAGAAAGATGCAGTTTGTGCTGCTATGCATCTGGAGTATGTTTCCTGTTGGCAACAATATCTTGATGATGAAGAAGATGCTGAGAAGTTGTGTGTTCACATGGTTAGTTTGTCCATTACGCCTTCTTGGATCTCGAAAGTTGTTGTTTCACAACTAAAAAGTTTTGAGCTTGATGAGATGAAGGCCTTAGCTGAGAAGCCACAATCTGACTTTTTAGTAGGAGTGGATGGAGTTGTTTGTTTCTGACAAAGGTTGTGGATACCTGAAATTAGGAACCTATGACAGAAGGTTTTGAGCGAAGACCATGGGTCTAAGTACACTATACACACTGGTACTACCAAGATGTACAAGGACCTGCAATGAAGTTTTTGGTGGAAGAACATGAAGAAGGATATCGCTCTGTTTGTTGTAAAGTGTTTGACTTTCCAACAAGTCAAGATAGAGCATCAACGATTTGGTGGTCTTCTGCACCTGCTTGAGATTCCAGAATGGAAATGGGAGAATATTACTATGGACTTCGTCATTAGTTTTCCTAAGACCAGGAAAGGTTATGATGCAGTGTGGGTAGTGATTGATCGACTACCAAGTCTGCCCACTTTTTGCCTTTCAAGTCCACTTACAAGGTTGATGAGATGTCTCATTTGTATGTGGATTGGATCGTTCGTCTGCATGGAGTTCCTAAAGTGATAGTATCAGATTGTGACCTGAAGTTTACCTCTCATTTGTGGAGTCAGATTTAGGAAGAGATGGGAACTGACTTACGTTTCAGTACAACTTATCATCCACAAACCGATGGCCAATCTGAAAGAACGATGCAAATTTTGGAATATTTGCTTCGTGCATGTGTTATGGACTGGGGAGATGCATGGGATAAGTATCTTCCACTAGCCGAGTTTTCTTACAACAATAGCTACCAAGATAGTATTGGTATGCCACCTTATGAAGCTTTATGTGGAAGACCTTGTTGTTCTTCGTTACACTGGGATGATGTGGGAGAACATGTTCTGGTGAAATCTGATGATATATAGATGATGATAGAGAATGTTTACCTAATTAAGAAGTGTATGAAATCTACACAAGATCGACAGAAGATGTATGCAGATAAGAAAAGGTCTGATGTGAATTTCCTAGTAGGTGACTATGTCTTCTTAAAGATCAATCCTATACGTTCTATTGCAAGATGTAAATTTAAAGGCAAGCTTAGTCATTGCTATGTTAGACCATTTGAGATCTTGGATAAGGTTGGAGAGTGTGCATACCATTTATCTCTTCCTCCTACCTATGACAAGATCCATAATGTGTTTCATGTCTCCGTGCTAAGAAAGTATGTGAAGGACTCTTCTCATGTATTCACAATCGAACCTTTGGAGATTCAAGAAAATTTGACTTATGAGGAGTTATTCATAAATATTCTTGACTCCCGAGTTAAGCAGTTGAAGAACAAGGATATCGAGTTGGTGAAAGTCTTATGGCAGTATCATGGTTTGGAAGAAACTACTTGGGAGCTTAGAGATGAGATGTTGCGTACTCACCCTTCTCTTTTTGTATGAGATTTTGGGGACAAAATCCTTTTTAATGGGTGGAGTGCTGTAACGAACTAAAATCTATGTACAATCTTAGTTTAGCCTTTTCCTAAGCTTTTCCTTTCATTACTGTCCTTGATGTTGAATTAGTGAAAATTATAAAGGTTTGGTGTACATTTGTTCCCTATATCTGACATTATAAGGATTTATGCATAAATTCCTCAATAGAAGTTTATAAAAAGGGTTTATTTTACAAAATATCCATTTAAGAGGGATAAGGATAAAATAACATCGATCTAGAAGTTTCTATGGGCTTTTTGTATAAGAAAAAGAAAAGAAAATGCTATAACAAAGATAATGTGGCATAAAGTGAATTTATTTTTTCAATTAAGTGAAAATAAAATCAAATTACCAAAAATCTATAAAAGGGGAACTTAAAGGATAATACTAAGTCCAAATTCATTCTCTTTGAGTGTAAGTTTGCTTGAGTAGTAAGTTTCACAACTTTTAGGAAATTAGTAATTATAATTGCATTAATTGAATAGGAAAATGGGATATATCTCAAAATTATGAAATAAAATCATTAATGGCTCCAAAAGTAACAATTGATGTCAAATTCATAATCTACACATTAAAATATGCCTTTGGGTGAATTTTCACTCAATTTGGAGAATATTTGATTAAAAGATAGATTCAAGAGAGAGAAAGTGTGTAGAACCTTCAAAATATTAAATAAATGTACAAACAACTTCTACATGTAAAATTGATGGCAAATTTGTATCCAAAACACTTAATGTGACTTGTGGGTGAAGTTTCATCAAATTTGGAGAATCTTATAATCATTAATGACGGAAGAAAGAGAAAATAAGGTTTAGTTTATTTAATACATCAAAAGTTCTCAAAAGGAAAATATAATTACATATTAGTATTCCTCATATCTAAAATAGGCCAAGTGTCAATTTTCAATTAATTTGAAGCATGTTTGCACCCTCAAACGAGGAGAGAGAAAAAGAGAAATTAATGTATACACACTTTATTACAATTTGATTAGGAATTGATTTAATTTTGTCACGCGGTTGAATTTTTATTTTCTTTTACCAACACCATTGTGACCATTGAATCTGTGATCCATTGGCTCGTGACTCATCTCCTAGCTATCATTGTTTTGGCAACATGAGTCGATTTATGTTGATTTTGTTTTGGCGATTTCTCACTCGATTCTCAACCAAATCGCATGAAACTTCCTCCAACAATTTTTAAATAAGAAACCACACCATTTAATCCCCTATTTTCATGATTTCTTGGAGTATTCTAGAAAGCCCCAAACCTTACTCTCGAAGCAAGTTCAATTTTTGAGTATTCTAGAAAGCCCCAAACCTGAGTCTTCCCTAGCCCCATTGCAACTACTCTCTCCATCCAATTGCTCATGATCTTGCGTCTTTGCTTTCCGATTTTTGAGTATTGATCCTTGCTTTGCGACAAGTATTTCTTCCTTTCCTCGATGCCTTGGTTCAAATTAATTGGTTCAACAGGTTCATGCTACTCCCTTCCTTCTTTCTGTGTTGTTGCTTTCACGAATCTTTACTAGTTGCTAATTCACCTAATATTCTCGAACTTCTGGTCACTAGACATGGCTTGGCCCAAAGAAGGGGATGAATCCCATGTGCAATTTCCCCCTCTTACCCTTCTAGCTTTCTATTTTCTTTTGTTTTTCGCTTATGGGTAATATTGTCTTTTCACCATCCTTTTCTTTGTTTTAAACAGGTTAAAGTCGAGCTTGGACCACGTGACTTGGCCTCCCTTAATTGGGCCAAGTGATCGGGTCGGCCCCACTCTTATCCTTTTCTCACGAGATTTTTTGCTTAAAAGTATTTTCCTAGTTTTCTTATTGGCCGGTATTGTAAAAATCGTATCTTTTTATTCCTTTGTCTAAAAATAAAAAATAAATATGTTTTTGAATCATAAAATGTAATCTTTATAATAAAAATATTTTGAAGGTTTGGTTCTGAGTTTTGTAGAAAGGTGTTTTCTAAAAATGATTTTATTACATAAATTCACCAAAAATACACTTTAATCATCATAACTCTAAAATTGACAAAATTATATGTTTTCTTAATCACGAGAACCTAATAAGATCAATGGTGATGATTTTAGAGTCTTAAGTGGTTTTTTTCTTTCAAAAAGTCCAAAAGATAGGGTTTCTTTACATTAATGCATATGAAAAACTCTAATACATGATTATACATTGAAAATAGAAAAGTGGGCCTTGGAGTCAATTAAAGTGGTGAAAGTGAGTAATAGAATCCAATAAGAAAGGTATGAACATCCTTACACCTTTTGTTGGGAATATTTGTAAACCTAACCTAATTTCCCTAATGAGACACTTATTAAACCCTAATCTCTATTTTGATATTTCCTTTTCTATATTTACCTCAAAATCAATTTTGATATTTAATTCTTGGGTCTTGTACCCCACTGCCATGTTTCTATTATTTGATGATTATACTTGCCATAGTTCTTTAGCATGTTGATTTTGTTAGACAATTTAACTAGTGTAGTGGTACTTTTGTACAACCACCCATAGACAGGGCATGCATAAATTTGCCCAGGAGAATGTGTTACTCTCCCAAATATAAAATATTTTATAGGTGACTGGAATGTGTTACTCTCCCTCACCTATTTGGTTGAGGTTCGGTAGGTGCCTCAACCCTACATAGTTAAGGTAGTCAATATTAATCATGCATGCAACCATTTTACTATTTTCTTGTTATGGCAACCATCTTTTTTATTATTCCTCATACTTTTGACCATCTTCATCTTATGATGAAATCTTAGCCATACTTTCCATGTTATTTCTTTATCTTTTGTCCTTGCTCATTATTTTTGACACATACCTTGCTTCTTTCTTTTGATGGGTGCTTTACCAACCACTCAGGATTTGATCAAGGTGTTGAACAAGGCCAAGGAGATCATGTTCATGAATAGATACCTATTTTCTCACTAGTACAGAAACAACGTTCAATGACGCTTTTCTAGGCGTCGGTTATTTAGATAAACCGACGCCTATGACATTCAGCGTCGGTGTTGTAGGTCATCCGACGTCTGTAGTCAAGACACGAGTACTGCTTTGTATTCAACGTCGGCTGGATAACAAACAACCGACGCCTAAAATCGCCCGCAGAATCTAATTTTCGAGCGAAAAAAAATTTGGCACATACAACGTTGACGTTTTACCAAAACACCGACGCCGATATGAGATGAAAATTTGCGCAAAAAGTTCCAGCTTAGGTGTCGGTTATCCTTTGATAACCGACGCCGATAATGGTTCCCGCCAAATTATTTAGGGCAAAATTTGACTAATTGGGCGTCGGTTGTTTAAGTAGAACCGACGCCGAGATGTTAGGTGGCGGTTTGATGTTAGAACCGACGCCTAATACCCACTTAATAAACCCTCAAACGACGGCCACTGTTCAGGTACCCTTTCTTCTGTTTCATCGCGAAGCAACAGTTCCGCCCCTCTGCTCTTACTGCGTCGCCCCGCCCCTCTGCTCTTGCTGCGTCGCCACCCGCCCGCCCGGTGCTGCTTGCCGTCGACGCCCACCTGCTGCTGTCTCGCCACCGACGCCCACCGTTGTTGCTTGCTGCTCTGCGTCGCCTCCGCCGTCCTCTTTGCCGCCGGTCGCCGTATTCTTCTTTGCCGCCACCCGCCATCCTTCCTTGTCGTCGCCGCTGTCCTCGTTGGCGTCGCCGCTGCCTGCTCTGTGCTCGCCGCCATCCTCCCTGCCGTGTCGCCTGCCTGCCTGCTTCCCACCGTAGCCTCCAGGTAGTAGCCGTAGCCTCTGTTCTTCCTTCTCCCTAGCTCTTTACCAACGGTAAACACGGCCGTGGGTGTTGGCCTACCACGACCGTGCTGCCCAGCACAACCGTGGTAGGCCAACACCCACGGCCGTGTTTGTTGTTGGTAAGGATATGAACAAATCTATATGTAATGCTTTATGTAAATTCTAGGATACGAACAAATCTTTTTGTTTGCATATATTTGTGCTTCTTATCCTAATGCTTGACCTAATTCAGTAAATTTTGATGCATGTTGAAATAAGATTTAAACTTGTCCATTCTAGCATCCTAATTTGATTTGATTAAACCCTAACATTAATTGTGATGAAACCCTAACATGTACATATCTATTATTGTGTTTGTTGGCCTAGAAAACCCATCCAAGATTTACTCATTTGGAGTAAATCTTGGATAGTCCCCGATTTGGGACTATTCTTGAACACCTAATCTCACTTAGGATGTAAGTGTATAATGTGTATTGGGTTTTCGAGAAAATTTTGGCAGCATTTCCCCGTTTGTTCTCTAAGTACATATGTACTTAGAGAACAGCGGGGAAATGCTGCCGAAATTTTCTCGAAAACCCAATACACATTATACACTTACTAGTGAGATTAGGTCTTCAAGGATGGGATAGGTGGTACACATTTATTATATATAAGAATGACATCACATGTGTTTGTTGTCCTAGAAAGTGAACAATCATTGTTCTTTATATTACTTGTACATTGGTATAAATTAGAATGAACAATCACTAAATTATATATTGTTTGTATGGAGTCCGGCTTCATTGTAGATATATATTATTGTGTTTGTTGGCCTAGAAACCCATCCAAGATTGACTCATTAGGAGTAAATCTTGGATAGTCCCCGGTTTGGGACTGTTCTTGAACACCTAATCTCACTTAGGATGTAAGTGTATAATGTGTATTGGGTTTTTGAGAAAATTTCAGTAGCATTTCCCCGTTTGTTCTCTACGTACATATGTACTTAGTGAACAGTGGGGAAATGCTGCCGAAATTTTCTTGAAAACCCAATACAAATTATATACTTACTAGTGAGATTAGGTGTTCAAGGATGGGATAGGTGGTACACATTTATTATATATAAGAATGACATCACATTATACACTTAGGATGTAAGTGTATACCCTAATCTTTTCCTAATATATACTTGTTTCCTAATATATACTTGTTTTCTCTTTGATCATAGAATGGATAGATCACAATAAAGGATTGTTAATTGATAAAAGATCACAATTTTAGAGACATGTATGTTTATACAAATGCTAAATGTTTGCCTTTTTCTAGTTAATACAAATGCTAAATGTTTGCCTTTTTAATGACATTTTCAGATGGCTGACCATGATGAGCATGATGTCCATGATGAGCATGAAGTCCATGATGAGCATGCTGTCCATGACGAGCATGGCGAGGATACCAATGTAAGTTCTAAAAACATATCCTGTATTTCTATAAAATTCATTATCTTCTAGTTATGTCATATATCCTATATTTCTATATTGGGCTAATTCAGTGTGTTTATTTTTGTCAAATTTTAGGTTGATGATGCACATGTACCCACTGAAGCACTGGAGCAACTTGATACGCAGCACCAAACACTTAACAAGAAAAGGGGCATCACTCTGTTGAAGAAGTTAATAGCGCTAAGTGGCAGTGGATCCAAATTGGTTGTGGAGTTTGATAATGGAGGAAATGTAATTGGAGTGAACCGCAATAATTTTGTAAACTATCTTGGGTGTACCACTCGGAGCCAGTGTGGTGTTAAGTATGATAATTGGCATAAAGTTCCTCAGGGGAAAAAAGACTTGATATGGAAGGATTTATGCGTGAGTTATTATTATTTGCAATTCTATTGTGTAGATTACAAATTCTATTATTTGCAATTCTATTTTGGATACTAGTTAATAACATTTCTATTTTACAGAATCTGTTTGCATTGGATGAGAAGTTGCATCGTAAAAGTGTGATGCAACGCGCTGGAAAGATGCTTAGGAATTATAGGACAAATCTGAACAGAGAATACATAAAAGAGGGTGATAAGAAGAAGAAGTCATCCCTTGAACAATGGAACTTCTTGGACAAAGAAGATTGGGACAATTTTGTTGCTTCAAGAAAATCTGAAGAATTTAAGGTATTAGGCGTCACTCGCAATTTAATTAATATACATTGTATTCACCTATTCAAAATTAACATTTAGTGCTACTAACCAAATCATTAATGTGCATACTAACTAGGCCCTCAGTGACGCACAAAAAGCAAGGCGTGCACTGAATGTGCATGACCACACTATGGGTCCAAAAGGCTATGCAAGCGTTTGCCAAAGACTACAGGCGGAGTCTGCGGCTACTCAGGAGTCTGCTCCTACTCAGGAGTCTGCCACACCCATGCCTCGCCATGATATCTGGATAGCTAGGAGGCAAAACAAGAAGGGTGAAATAAAGAAGCCCGTAACTGCTGAGGCGGCTGCGAAAATGGTAAAATACAACTCTTAGAGCAATCGTTTGAATATTGATTATTTGTGGTGTTAACTTACCAATTTATGTTGATGGTGATTAGCGGGAGCTGCACGAGCAGAGGAAACAAGGCACGTTCATCCCTTAGGGCACAAGGGATGAATTGACAGTTGCTCTGGGTAACCCAGAGCATCCTGGACGTGTTAGGGGTGCCGGCGCTGGTGTGGGCATCAAAGCATTCTTTGGGCCATCCCAGTGCAAACCCAGAGCGGGACTTTCTCAAGAAGAGGTAACCTATTCTTTTTTAGAATGTTACTGCAAAAGGAAATTCAATAATAAGAAGCTAATGTTTCTTTTATCCATGTATAGGAGAATAAGAGAGTCGAGGTTATAGTTGCTAAGAAGGTCAATGATGTAGTTGCTGAGAAGGTCAAGGAAGAATTGCTGCGGTGGCAGGAATCTCAGGCTTCCAATCAGCCTATGGCGACCCACTCTTCTCCTGATGCACAGACTGCGAGTAATCCTGGAGACCCATCGCCTAACACGTCTGCTGTAAGTATTGTTTATGACATTGTAGCTAGTCTTTTCAAGATGATATGTTTTCAAGATGATATGTATATATGTATAACATTCTTTACGTAAATTTGTAGGCATTGAAGCCATGCCGCTTAATCATACAAGACTATGTTGTTGCAGAGGCACATGCTTACCCGTCCCTTCCTGGGGAAAGGTTTCACGGGACTCCAATGCCACAGGGCTACGTTCGTGTGGGCCCATTACGTGTGTTACCCGATTGGAGGGAAGCTACATTGCCATATCCCCACCCGGATATTGATACACTTGCTGAGGCAGAAGGCGGGGTCATATTGGGGCCCAAAGCAGATGTCGTCTACACTACTGAAATTGTAAGATAAATTTACATTGATTTAGACTGTTAATGTGTATATATGAGGTCAAATGATCTGAAATTATATATACAAGTTAAAAAGAAGACACCAGGAGCACCTAGGCCTCCACCTCCACTTCCCGCATTACCAAGTTGGGTTCCAACTGACCTAACATACCCGTTAGGTCCTGCTTGTAGGGGAATGGCATGTTGGCTACGTGCACATAATATATATTGCCCTATAATTGTTTCTTTAGATGCAGATTATGCAGGTCAATCATACGATAGCTCTTTATTTATACAAGATATTATTGAGCTGTTTATGTATGCTTGGCTGAATACATCAATGATAGAGACATGGATAAGGTGAGATCTTGTTAATACATCCATATACCTTGTGTAAGATCCGGTGATCTGGTTTCTTATATATTAATGCATACGTAATACATGTTTTGCAGCTACTTAGTCGAAGATCAATGCAAACAATTTGCATTTGATCATGTGGGATTTTTGATTCCATCATTGATTAGTATGGTAGCTAAAGACCCTGATAGTGTTCAACAATACTGTATAGATGCTTTTACAATTTTTGATCAGCAAAAGAAGACGATAATAATAGCTCCATTCAATGTCAAGTAAGTTTACTTTATTTATAATTTGGACTTAAGAAAATTCCATTTTTATTGTGCATTTTGAGTTATTAATTGTTAACTTTTTACCTCTAGCGATAGACATTGGGAGTTACTAGTTATTGTCCCCGGGACGTTCACTGTTTATTATCTAGATCCCGCGGGAAGTACATTAAACACTAAAATTGGACACGTAATGAGAATGCCATTATTCTGGTGAGAAATATTTCATTTTTGTATCTGTTAACATCTGTTATTACATTACTATTTACTTATACAATTTACTGTGTTATATTAACATGTAGGGGTTTAGATGCATTCAAAAAGGCTGGAGGAACGGTCCCAAGGAAAAAGAACCAGCCAATAAATTGGCAGAACGTACAAGTAAGTTCCCGACTCCAATGTATATATTATTGATGTGAATTGTGCTTAGTTGTATTATTTTGTATGTTTCAATTTATAGTGCGCTACACAAGACAACGGCTGGGCATGCACATACTATGTGATGCGATTTATGCAGATGATTATCCGACATGCCGCATTGGACATCGATACCATACATGAGGTATTATATATAGTCTCATTAGTTAGTATGAAATATATCAATCTTATTTTTATATTATTACTTATATATATACATCATTCTCTTTGTAGGTGTTTAAAACTGACCACACTATAGGTAAATGCTTAAAAAATATACATGCTCCATATACGATGGAAGCATTAAATGAAATAAGAGAAGAATGGGAAAAAGTCATACAAGCAGTGGCAATTGTAAGATATAATTGGGATGTTGATAGCGATAATGAATGATACTTTGTAAATGAATATTTCTGAATGTTAATACATGTATTTGAATGTTTCTATATGTGTGAATGTGAGAATTGAATTGATGTCTGAATGTATCTACTTGTGTGAATTTTTTTTTGTTAATTTTGCAGGTTTGTGGCCTGTTTGTAGGCTGATATCAATGGATGTCGTAAACCTGCAGTTCAGAAAATTGAACTGCAGTTCAGAAAACTGAACTGCAGGTTCTCATCCTGCTGACCAGCCACAGCAGGCCTGCAAACTGATATGAAAAAAAAAGATATAGGCGTCGGTTATTTATAGAAAACCGTCAGCAAAGACCTACAACATCGGTTATTGGATAAAAACCGACGCCTAATATTACAAACAACCCGACCGTGCAGGAAAGCACGGCCGTGGTGGAAAAGGTGTCGCTTATTCATATAAAACCGACGCCTATAGTACTAAACACGGCCGTGCAGGGAAGCACGGCCGTGTCGTCTTGAAGTATGGCGTCAGTTGTTTAGTTGATCACCGACGCCAAACGGGTTCACGCCACAGAAAACGCCGTCATCTAGGACACTTTCTGCGTCGGTTACCAATTAAACACCGACGCAGAATGTGTCTTAGATGACATCATTTTCTGTGGCGCGAACCCTTTTGGCGTCGGTTTTCTATAAACAACCGACGCCTGTACGTTAAATAGGCGTCGATTAAAAAACCGACGCCGAAGTGTTAGACCTTTAGCGGCGCCCACATAGGCGTCGCTCGAAAACCGACGCCAAAGCAGGTTAAACAACCGACGCTAAAAGGCATTTCTGTAGTAGTGTCTATCAAGGATGTCTAGCCTGCTTATTGCTAGATCCCATTAGTTTTCTTTTCAGTTTTTCTTTTCAAGAAGCTCATGTAGTGAACTGAGTTCAAAAAGCAATGTAATAACTTAGTTTCCTTTCCACTGCTATTGACATTTTACAGGTTTCTGAATCATGCTTATTTACTTAGATTATTATATGTGCATCCCACAATGTATATTATTTTTGGAAAAATGTGGATGTTTTGTATTTCCTTTAAATTTTAGTAAGAAGATGATCTCACCTCTTTACAATCTTCTAGTGAGCCAAGACCTAAAACCCAAAACAAGTGAATTATTACTCGACCAACGCCAACATCCATAACCAATTATTAAGGTAGGAAACATTTACCAATTGCACCTCATGTAATTCTTGGACAGATGGTATGTGCAACTATTTGCCATAGTCCATGTACATCCTTCTAGGTGCTTAATGTCATTAAGATCACCTAGTTAAGTCTGACCCAAATACCAACATGATAGTAATACACCCTACTTGGCAGACCCACATGACTACCATCACACTTCCACGAGTTGGACAACACACTACGCTTGGCATGCCCACACGTAGTTGATCAAACTTTTCATGTATTTTACTTATGAAAAGCATCTAAAATTTAATATTAGATTGAGGAATTTATATTTATAAATATATATACATATCCAATCACCACATACATATAGTACGTATCAATTACATCCTATATCCCACAAATAAAATATGCAATTATAAACATAAACGATGGTTATGGCCATACTATTTTAATTCCTTGGAGTCATAAGGAATTTGTTATAGAGTGAACTTTTAGGGTTTTGGATACTCAATTGGATACATGAACTATGTATTTGAGAATTCAAATGACTTTTAAGTCTATATACATTTATGTTTATGTTGACATCATAGATGCAATCCCTAAGTTTATGCCCTTTTTGAGGCATTTTATTGAAAGGCTAAAAGTTTCGCTTTGTCGCCATATTTGAATAGAATGTAGGTATGTTTGTAATAAAGCAACACCCCAATCTCACGATGAAATGAGCTTCCTCTGTTTAGGTTTGAAGTAGGATAATTATGAATATTTGGATGATGGATGGACCTAGCTTAAATAATTCTAGCCTAAGTTTCGTGTAGCAGTCATGCAATGCACCCTTTGGAGGGAAAGCTACATATTCGACATAGTGCAAGATACATGTTAGGGCTGTAAATGGGTACGGGTAGACCCGCGGACCTGCAAATCCGGACCTTTAAAAAATATGTCACAGGTCTAATTTTTTATACCCGCATACCCTTGGACCCGTATACCCTTGGACCCGCATATAAGTGGGTCCAATAATGGGTATGCTTGGACCCAGACCCGCTAGACCCCTGTACCCGCTATACATAAGTAACTACTAAAATAATATGTTATATATATCATACTTTACTAGTCTAATTAATATAATTATTGGGATTATATCCTAATCTAAGGTTGAGACTAGTCATATAACTAAGAATTAACTATTCTAGTTACAATAACGATCATATGTAAACTTAAAATCAAAATGTCTACTAGTCTACATTACTTTCTACATAAATTAAATGTTATGATCATTACTAAAAATATGTAAACAATTACTAAATTAATTTTATTGTATAGAATATAACATTGTCTAATATAACTATTACATGTTAATATACTATATGATAACAATATCTTGTTGTGTTAAATATATATAACATAGTCATTTCTCTTACATAAACAATATGATGTTTTATAGAACCGCTTACCCGCATACCCGCTATTATTGCGGGTACGGGTATGGCACGGGTCTGACCATATCCATACTCATACCCATCTAATTTAGTTGGTCCGATTCCGATTCTAGACCCGCATAATACACACACACACACACACACATATATATATATATATATATATATATATATATATATATATATATATATATATATATATATATATATATATATATATATATATATATATATATATATATATATATATATATATATATACACACACACCCCTAACACATGCTAACCGCACATGAGAAAGTGATGGTCGTGATAGTGCTTTGTACCTAGTAGATATGGCCAATCGTGGGACAGTTGCGATGATGGGGTTTGAATGGTTCCATGCCATGGGTAGTGGCCTGAGGAAGAGTGGTGACTGGGTGGTTATCTTAGCCTTTCCCATACCTGCAGACCGACCCGTCACATGAGTACACTCCAAGGCTTCTGCACCGTCACTTACAGGAGGGCCAAACAGGGAGAACGAACTCTCACTCTCCCTCTCGTCTCCATTGTTGAGAGCAAAGAACAACAAGGAGGAGATCGTGGCTGATGCCCTGCCGGATTTCCAAGGCGTGCGGTGGCTAGACCACGCCAGAACAGATTCTCGCGTTGGACGAGACGAGGGGAGGTGCTACTCTTTCATGCCGGAGCAGAGACTAGCTGCAGCGCTGATGACTTGCCAGGGAGGGTCCTTGGGTAGAGCAGCATCTCTATGATGCTGTTGTGATGGAGTTGAGGTGCGTGAGCCTGGAGAAGGCGCGCACACCGCCATCAATCTCCCACCAAGGTTCAGCATACCAGCGGCGGCAATCGCACATACGCCGGAGATCTTCCCCGTCCACCGGCGGCAATTTTGCGCACAGGAGAACGGAGTCTGCAGCAAACTCATGCGTCCGCATTATGCGAGAAGAGGAGAGGAGAGCCGACGATAGCCTTAGGAGTTGATTCAGAGCAACCCGGCTCTGTTGGTTGCTCGCTGGCACCTGACTTGGAGGCGGCGCTCGCGCCCTGTGAGCGGCAGATTAGCGGAGACACGAAGGGAAATGGACAATGCCTGAACCAGCCAAACCAATCAACCAGCTCCAGCCCAGTGACCAAACCAGCCAGACCAAGTGAACCGTGCCAACCTTAGTTGCCATGTGGCGGCGTGCAATCGGTCAAAAAAGGTAATTACCTTAGAAATGTTCAGTTCTTAGATAAATCATTGAAATTAGCTCATTTATCCAAAAATTACAAATAAGGTACCCAAATTCTCAGAAAAATAAGTAGAACAACATGAAACTATAATATTAGGCTTTTTATGCACTAATCTTAGTGATATTATGTACGTGGCGAAATGCTTATTTCATGTTTAATAAATACCAAACGATGGCCTAAAATTATGATAATATGTCAGTAAATCCGTATGCATGTTTATAATCCATTTAGGTTAATGATAATGATGTTGATGCACGAAATCATGTGATTTTCTCCTTATGGCCAATTAGGGCTAATAACCCTAATTAATATGCAATAATTACAAGTATGCTCAATAAATCTTAGAAACTCCAGAATATTTTCATATCAGTATATGGAACCTTATATCAAATTCTGAGATCATGATGATACACATTATTCATGATAATATGAAGATGACCCTTAATACATGTTATGTAACCCTAATATGACTAATGAATGTGACCTATGTTAATATGTTCACATAATGATGGAAAATATGATTATGAGGAAATAATTTAGAATATTACATAAGTAAGATAATTCCAAGAAGATAAGACAAGTAATGATGCATACATCATAATGGTTAAGTAAAACCCTAATGAATCAACTAGGGTTAAGATGATGAGAATCTGATGATCATACATGTGATCTTGTCTTAATCAGGGTTTGCCCAAGGATATATATATGACTCAGGAATATGTGATGGTTAGGATATCTTGATCAAGGTATTCCATTACCTCTTACTTGACTTATTATACAATATGTTTGTATTATATGTGTAGTAAAATACTTGGCATGTGATATTGGATGAAATGAATGTTCTTGCATGATATGTTGCTTGATTTTCCATACTTATGGCTATGAACACATGAAACATAATATATCTATTCCATTATATGAAATTACTAAACTCTTTGGTAGTACAGTACTTGGAAGTGAGTTAACTCTTTGGTAGTTGGTCACATTGTACATATGATCTAACTCTTTGGCAGGAGATCGTATAGGCCTTAATCTTGAGCTCCTTGAGAGTCAAGAGAATGCATCAAAACCTTTGACAGTCAATGCATGGATATATAATGGAAAATGAGCTTAAAATATGTGTTCTCTTTTGTTAATAAACATCTTTGTTCAAGTATATGTCTTTTCTTATATATGTTTAATGCTGCCAAGTATTAGTTTTATCTTATTGCCAAGCTTAGTTTTGAGAGGTATATAAAAAGACACATATGCATACTCAATACAATATTCTTAAATATTGTACTGATGTGTACCACATGTAATCTTTTGTTTAAGTTGTGGACATGTGCTCTTGAAGAACCATGATAGTTGAGAGTTGTGTGGCGAGTTGATGTACAGGTGGACCTGTTGTCTTAAGATTCTTTTGTTAAGTGGTAGTGCATGTATATGTAAAGTTTGTTGTTTAATATGTAATATCAAATGTTGTAACAATTCATTTTGTAATTATATGTTGAATGGTGAACATGTATTGTGGTTTGATTATTGTTCATGTGCATGTGCTACTGTTGTTTCCTTCTGACTTCTTCTGATTTTCTTCTTCTTAGCCTAGTCTGCGGAGTTTAAATTGGGATGCTCACTGAGGTGAGGCTTAAATTTGGACGTAACACATTAGATTAAGTTTTAGAAAATTTGGGGACGTCACAGGTGGTATTAGCGCATAAACAATAGCAAATCCTGACATTTGCTCATTATACGACTAAAAAAATAAAGAACCTTGAACTTTAAAATTCTTTAGGGTTAGATTAGTCATCGTTTAGAGTCTAGATCTGACCTAGCCTCTAGGTTAGCACCTAGATATCTGAGAACTAGGTCTAGACTGGTGCTTGTTGTATAGAAAGTTCTTAGGTGTCATTCTTTCCTTATAGTGCAGCAGTATGGGACGTTACATTATTTGGAAATGACGTACATCATGGGAAGAGAAACCTTTTGACATATAATGCATCTATGTTTTGGGTAGCTACAACAATCTACTCCTTGTTCTCACCATTTTCATTAGGTAATATGACACTGGACTCTCTACTATATGTGGGACACTCATATTCTGGATTTGGTTTTTGATTCCAAACGGTTCAAACCTTGATAGTTTCTCTGACGCATGTTTTGTCAGAGAAAAACTATATAATATTTTATTATATATGTAAGTATTACAAAAATGTGTCTGAACACATATATGAGTAGGAGGTAGTCACGCAACCTAAGAGAAAAGTGAATGCCATCAGCCTAGAAGAGAGATTAGTTCTAGATTAGATGTCTAGAGCCTTGTTAGAATATATGATAGATGGAATAGATGAAATAAGTTTTAATGATATGATGTAAATCTTATATAGATGATATAAGATAGTTTATGATGATCAATGTTGTCTTTAAGGATTAAGGTTTAGTTTTGAGATAGGCTTCGATGATGTATGTATGTTTTTGTAAGATAAGATAAGCTAAGTCAAGACACAGTTGTGAATCAGCATGAGCCTCGAGCTCTTTTACAAAGGAGGACCTCTAGTGTTGGGACCAGTTATAGGGTTAACTCCAGAGAGAGTGAGACCCAGAGGGAGAAGGTTAGAGAACCTAAACTCTAAGACATGAGAAATATGTGAAATATGTGATATGATATATCCTAAACTAGAATACTCCAGAGTGATTGAGTTGAGTTGTGTTATTCATGATTCCTATAGTTTTGTTGAGCCCTAGATGTCCTTGGGAGGATCAGACCCTAGAGATAGAAAGAGGCTCTCTATATATGAACATGTAAACATAAATATGAGAACCTGCCATCTGGAAGAGGGCGAGAGAGAGTCCTAAGACCCTAGAGGAGGTAACTATGTTTTAGTTTCTGTGAAGCTTATACTCAGGTTGGTGGTTCCTTGTAGGACTCTAGTGGTGTATATTAGATAGAGAGTTGGGAAATAGTGTTTCATGGATACAAAATCTATGAAGAGTATGTTATATCATGTTTTGGTTTGTACTTATGTGGCTAGAGTTTGTGAAGTTGACCACTAGTGCCAATGAGATAATCTAAGAGCCCTGGACTAAGAGAGGGAGGATAAACTTTTTTGTGTATCAAATACTCATGGAATTGAGTGAGCTCAGAGAGGGTGGGCATGACACTGCCCTCAAGATAAGGGTTAGGACCTCAATTGGACTAGATGAAGTTTTGTTATATGTTTAACAATCCACTCACATACGTTTTTTTAGCACAACCATGATATAATATATATAAGGATGCGATCAAATCTCGAGACGTGATATATAGATATGATATGATGGAAACCTAGAGACGGTTTAATAGATATCAATGCATCATGGTTAACCATATACATGAATAATGATGATAATGTGAATAGTTGGCTAATATCATGTTAAATCTCTAAAAGCGTTTTCAACCTAATATGAGAAAATACAATGAGATGACATAATGATACATTTTACATGAATTATGATAAGGTAATATGGTTGGTTATTGTTGTGATGAAATCACTAGTAAAGTTTGTAACCTAAATATGAGAAATGAGAAATGAAATTATATTAATGACATATGACATGCAAGTTGTTAATATTAGTGCTTAATGAATATGTTGAATATACTGTAACAAACAACACAATATAATGATGATGGCAGATTGTTATGATCTATATGGATAAAATTGAGTTAATTATAAATAACTATTCCCAAAATGAGGACAGAATGTTAGAACCTAATGTTTGGATAAAGGAGGATGTAAATCCTAAAATGTGAAAAATGTCATGTATAATATATTGTTGAAATCTTTTGCTTGGGGTGAAAAGAGTACACAAATCCTAATTGGAAATATAACAAAGCTGAAGCATCTACATCATGTTATCTATTGAGAGGTTCACCTTAAATGTTTTAAAATCTCTTATAAATTCTTTAAATACATATTATAGGTATCCTATGTGGATATGTTGCACATGGAGTATTGTCCTACATATGGATGAAGTTCCTTGAAGTAAGAGGATGGCTTAATTTTGAGGACAAAATTTCTTTTAAGATGTATATGATGTGAAGGACTGAATTTTGGCTTAATTTCGAGGACACAATTTCTTTTAAGGTGTTTAGGATGTAATAGAGTGAACTTTTAGGGTTTTGGATACTCAATTGGATATATGAACTATGGATTTGAGAATTCAAATGACTTTTAAGTCTATATACATTTTGTTTATGTTGATGTGATAAAGTGGTTTTCTATACTCTTTTATACCTATCATTTGTAATATCTTATCTCTAAAACCCTAAACTCATAAAGTGACACATTGACCGATCAAGTCATGAATTTCGAGCTCAAACTTTCCCAAAAAATAGATCACTAATGTGGAGTCACATTAAAATTTTCATATCAATCTGACATCCCTAGCTCCCTATATGATTTTACAAAGTTTCCACCTAAGTTTTTAATCAAATAAAAATTATTTTCATCAAAACTTTGGGTTACATGTTGATATGTATGAGGCCATGATATTTGAATGTCACACGGTCGGCCTGCTCTGAATTCGGCTCAGTGGAGCCATCCTGGCCATCCGATGGCACGCCCACAGATCTGGGGCGAATCGAACGACCGCGAGGTCATCCCTTACCTCTGGATGACCCATGAGATCATGCCTACAGCCATGAAACTCGAGTCCAGACCACGATCTCCACCTCTACCCACTCTCGCAAGAAATCACCCGAGGCACTGCCTCCACCTTGTCTCCACGAACCTTCCAACCCATCACATGACCCCCAACGATGACCAAGACCACTCCCACGAACCACTCTGACAACCACCTTCTCCAAGCACGCCCAAGTTGAATTGGGCATCCCACACTCAACCACACCCCCGCCTACTTAAACCCCCGTGCACCATCACCTAGAGTTCTTTAGCTCATTGCCTATCTCAATTTGTGCGAAGCTAACCCAGATGGCTCCTCCCTCGAGTTCACCTTCTCCAGTCCACCCTACTGCGGTGTGACTACTACCCAGGCTATTCCCACCCTTACAACTCCTAATCAATCCCCTATCTAGCTCTACGGTGCTGTCCGAAGCCTCATCGGCTTGTCCTTGATGTCCCAGAACCTCTGCTACCCCACCTTACCTCTCTTCCCGTCCGCGGCCGGTGAGATGCTCTCGTCGCCTCGACCGCGCATCGCTCTAGAGGGAGCCACAACCCAAGGTCTCTCCGCCCTGACCTGTGAGGCTTTCATGAAGGTGACCGCACAGACGAAGTGCGGTGAGACACCCTAGGCTGACCTCCTCAGCTCATCGAAGTTGACAGCAGAGCTAGCCAAGCTCGCAAGAGGAGAAGGAAGGTGGACCCCACCTCGATCCAACGTGGACCACCACCTCAGATTGCAACTTTCAGTTTTGTGCTTAATCAAGCGACCGTTGGAACTGAGCATCCACAATCCTAATAAATTGTTGTTTCTTTTATTTTATTTTTCTAAATTGAGTAATTGCCCAAAAATAGCTTAATCTTGGAAAATTCATTATAAATAGTAGGAGTGTTAGAAAAATACAAACTAGTACTTCTTTTTTATCAGAAAAATATGAGGATCATGATTATGCTATCAGTTATTCCTAAATCCAACTCTTATAAGTACTCTTACTCAAATATGTTTCTATCTTGTTTAATTATTTAGAAAATACTCGAGCCTGATTAAATCAACAAATTCATGTTATTACATTCTTTTTGTGGCTGGATAATTGTGGGACATTCTTTTCCAAATTATGTGACCCAATTATCAGCAAAGTCAAATTATCACTCTTTTTCCATATTTGGCTTACCAAAAATGATTGTAATTATCCATCATGATCTAAAGACCACCAATTTGATCTAGAAGTCTTACTCTGACATGACCCTATCAATTATGGACTCAAATCTGTACTCCATGACTCATGCTCTACTCTCATGACTTTGACTAAGAAAAGGGCCTTTTATACTCTTTTGAGAATTAAATAGTAATTTTGCCAATATAGCTAATTAGTACCAAATCTCTATAATTTCAGGAGGATAAAGGTACAGTGAGGAGCACCTCTGGACTCCCCACTTCTAAGTAGAAGGTATGCCCATACCTCTTACTCGGCCCTACTAATTAATATGTTTGTATTATGAATGTAGAAAACTTGGCATATGGTATTGTTTGAAATATGTATTCAAGTATGATCAATTTCAATGGTGTTTTCTCTATATGTATATTGCAAAAACCTAAACATAATATAATTGGTCCATCATATGATAGAACTAAACTCTTCGGTAGTAAAGTGCATAGTAGTGATCTAACTCTTTGGTAGGTGATCACATTATTAAATGATCTAACTCTTTGGTAGGAGATCATAAGGCCTAAAAGCATCTATCCCTTTGGTGGCATATGTATGAGATATATGATGGAAATGTGCCTAAAATATATTTTCTTTTGTTAATAAACATTCTTGTTCAAGTATGCTTTTATTATATTGTTTATTACTACCGAGTTTAGTTTTATTTCTTTTTCCAAGATATGAAAGAGGTATATTTAAAGACACGTACGCGTACTCAGTACAATATATTTATATATTGTGCTAACGTGTACCAATTTCAAATGCTTTATAGGTACCTTTTTCTTATGATGATGATGTTGCAACTCAATATGCTGGCTCAACAAAATCAAATCTTTTATGGGGATGCTAAAGCTAAAGGGGACTCTCAGTTTAAGTTCTTTTTCTTCTACAAGTAGTTCTCTCATGTATTAAGTTTTCTTCTTTAGAACTCCTATGCCTTCGGGCCCCTATGTAATTAACATTTAGTTTATTTAAGGAAGCTTTGTTATTTGGTGCATGTATACCACTCAGGGATGGGCAACTTTAACCCTTCTGTACACCTTATTTTGGTGCCTAAGGTGTAGATTGGAGTTAGGTTGTTAACCCGTG
The DNA here is from genome assembly GCA_963693085.1 of Alisma plantago-aquatica. NCBI lineage: Eukaryota > Viridiplantae > Streptophyta > Magnoliopsida > Alismatales > Alismataceae > Alisma > Alisma plantago-aquatica. The sequence goes on along the minus strand of OY856409.1, from coordinate 1,411,895,288 downwards.
ATAGATGGTATCAGAGTAGGCACATAGGTCAATATATGTGTATCAAATACCTAGTAACCTTGTTTTGACGTGAGGTAACCCGTATTTAACATTATGTTGCTGAGGTGTCTAGAAGGATACTCGCTGAAGGTTCTGGCATAAAATCCTCTATCCATTTTCATGGTGGTTAGGGTTACCCACTGCAAGTATTCTACCTAACTAATGCAACTATTGTTAAAGTGGGAACCCTTACCTTAGAGAAATCTATCTCCTCATCTTTTCTCAATTAAGGACTACCCTAGCCACCTATTTAGTACATGATACACACTAGGCTTCTCATCTACTTTCTCTCTCATGACTATGATCAATGAAATACTCTCTCTATTATGTGGGTAGATTAGGAGAAATGGGAACAACTAAAAGACATGAAAAATTGGGAAACATATATTTATGATTGACAAAACCTTGTTGTTTGCATTATGATCTACCTCAAATAAATCTCTAAACTATCTTTTATACAAACTTGCAGATGCCTCCAAAAACTAGATCCAAGAGAAAGAGAACTAATGATGACTCTGGTGATGAATCTAACTCCAACCCTAACAAGTCCATAGCTATAGGTGAATGGGAGGAATAAAAGAAGGTGATTTTGGAATGCATGCATGCCCTAGACCTAAAAGAAACCAACAATACTGCCTCTTCATCTAGGACCAATCCTAAAACTACCATTAGTGACTTCCTCAAACTCAAACCTGAAGCCTTTCACGAAGAAGACTTAGGTGAAGTCCTAGATAAAGATGATGCATGGATCTTATCTATTGAAAATGCCTTTAGAGCCCTTAAATGTGCTGAGGAAGATAAGGTCACTTTTGCAACCTACCAACTTAGGGGGTCCGCAAAGTTGTGGTGGGAAAATTATTACCATACACGAGAACTCCCAGATGCCCCAATAAGTTGGGAGGAATTTAAGGTGATTTTCACTACTCAGTTCATGCTTATATCTGCTAGAAAGGAGAAGAAGAAGTAGTTCAATAAACTCACCCACGGAACCTTATCTGTTTCTGACTATGTTAGGGCCTTTAGACTCCTAGAGCATCATGCTCATCACCTGTATGAAGATGAAAAGATTGAACACTTCATTGATGACCTTAACCAAGAACTGAAAGTGTACCTTTGCACCTCCACCTACACTACCTTGAAGCCTCCATCAATAGTGCCCTTTCCCAAGAAAGAACCTTAGGGAAGAATAAGGAACCAAGTTTGGGATACTTAGGATTGACCGATGCATCCAACACCAAGGACAATGAAAAGGGGAATGATAAGAAGAAGCCTCATAGCCATGGCATGGGAAGAGGAGGAAATCACCATAGAGGTCAATCGTACCGAGGAGGACCAAACAGGGGAGGCTGAGGCCGAGGTGGGACACACTGAGGACCAATAGTAGACATGATCAAGTGCAGGAATTATGGAAGCATTCACATGGGGAGGTGCAAGTTTGAAAAACCTATGTGCTACTACTGCAAGGGTGGAAGGGCATATGAGGTTCATTTGCCCAAGTCTAGTTCAAGGGGCACCTTAGCACCGTCCTGCCCCATTACCTTAGCATGGAGGTCCACCTATCCAACCAGCTGATCCCATAGCTCAGGCTCATCTAGACCATCGTCAGGGCTGAGTTTTTGCAATTGATGTAGAGGAAGCTAAGGCCAATGACAACCATTTGATTGAAGGTAATGATGTTAATAATTTATATATATATATATATATATATATATATATATATATATATGTGTGTGTGTGTGTGTGTGTGTATGAAAAAACCATCTAAACCACGATCTCATGTAAAAATCCTAATGCAGGTATGATATGTCTCCAAGATCATCTTGTTGTGGCCCCATTCGATTCAGGATCAACACATACCTTCATATTTAGAAATCTGTCTTCCATGATCAAGTTAGAGATAAAAGATCTAGGTTATATCTTGGATGTAACAACTTCCAGTGGCAAAATCTATACCTCTCTTCAGAAAACCAAAATCTTGCCTTTTTCTTATGGTGGTCATCAATTTCATTCTGATTTCATTCTTCTTGACATGGAGGATTTTGACCTAATTTTGGGGATGGATTGGCTTTTTTCCAACTATGCCATGCTTGATTATAGAGCCAAGAAAGTAATCATTTCTACACCTAATTCTAAACCTTTGATAATACTTGGGAGAAAAGAAAGAAACCAAAATATGATTATCTCTTCTCTTAAAGATGAAACCTTGATAGCCAAAGGATGTAGAGCCTATCTTGCAGTTGTGTCAGTGTCTGATTCTAAGGTAAGACCTTTAGAGAACTTGGATGTGGTGAGAGATTACCCAGATGTATTTCCTGAGGAGATTCTAGGACTGCCTCCAGTACGTGAGATTGAGTTCTCAATTGAGTTAGCATCGGGAACCGCACCAGTCTCAAAGGCACCTTATAGAATGGCACCTACCGAGCTTGGAGAGCTCAAGAAATAATTAGAAGAACTTCATCATAGAGGCTTCATCCATCCTAATACATATCCATGGGGTGCTCCTGTCCTTTTTGCTAGAAAGAAATATGGGTCAATGTGAATGTGTATTGATTATCGCATGATCAACCAAGCCACCATAAAAAATAAATATCCCCTCCCAAGAATTGATGACCTATTTGAACAGCTTCGTACTACCACTATGTTCTCCAAGACTGACCCTAGATTAGGTTATCATCAAATATGAGTGAAGGATTGTGATATTCCAAAGACAACTTTCAAAACTAGATATGGACATTATGAATTCGTGGTGATGCCCTTTGGATTGACCAATGCTCCCGGAGTACTTATGAATCTGATGAATACTATCTTCTAAGATTTTCTTGATAGCTTTTTGGTGGTCTTCATTGATGACATTCTTATATATTCAAACTTTGTTGATCAATATTGTGAGCATCTATAGAAAGTACTTGATGTGTTGAGAGCCCAAAAATTGTATGTTAAATTATCCAAATGTGAGTTCTGGATTGACCAAGTCATGTTTCTTGGCCATGTCATTTCAGGTGGGAAATTTTTTATTGATCCTGCCAAAGTCTTACCCATCCTTGATTGGAAAGCTCCTACCAATGCCTATGAAATTTGTAACTTCCTTGGTCTAGCAGGCTACTACCGTCATTTCATACTTAATTTCAGTAAAATAGCCCTACCCATGACCAAACTTACCAGAAAAGATGCCAAATTCATTTGGACTTCTGAATGTGAATCTAGATTCCAAGAATTGAAATCTCATTTGACTTTTGTTCCTGTCTTGACCTTACCTTCTGGTAATGATGGATTTGTAATATTTTTTGATGTTTCTAAAATGGGGTTTAGGTTGTGTCCTAATGCAAGACGGTAAATTTGTTGCATATGCCTCTAGATAATTGAAACCTAATGAGGTCAATTACCCAACTCATGATTTAGAATTAGCTATCATTGTCTATGCTCTCAAAATCTGAAGACACTATCTATATGGTGCTACATTTGATATATTCACGGATCACAAAAGTCTCAAATATCTCTTGACTCAAAAGGATCTCAATCTTAGACAAAGAAGATGGTTATAATATCATAAAGACTATGATTTCACAATTGCATATCATCCAGGCAAGGCCAATGTTGTAGTTGATGCTCTTAGTTAAGAGGTCAATTTGTGCATCTATCCTTACTTCTGAACTGATGAGTTTAGAACCTTCTACTTTTGGGTCACCTCAAGTAGAAAATGGCACTATTATTATGGCAAATATCAATATTATTCCTAGTCTCCTTTCTGAACTTCTGGCGTCTTAAAAGAAAAGCTCTAGCTTGGAGGCACAACTCTTTTGGCTAAACTCTAGACACATCTATTTGTTGGTATGGATGGAGGACTAAGGTACAAGCACTGGATGTGGGTACCTGAGGAGTCAGAGACTAAGAAGTGCATCCTGCAAGAGGCACATGGGTCTAAGTATTCTATACATCCTAGATCCACTAAGATGTACAAGGATATACAGAGACACTTTTGGTGGAGAGGTATGAAGAATGATATAGCAGAGTTCATCTCTAAGTGTCTTTACTTGTGAGCAAATTAAGGGTGAACATCAACAACCAGGCAATTTATTACAATCTTTACAATTCCTGAATGGAAATGGGAAAACGTCACCATGGATTTTGTGGTAGTATTACCCAGGACCAGGAAGGGACATGATGCGGTATGGGTCGTAATAGATCGTCTGACCAAGTCTGCAAATTTCTTACCTATGCGGACTACGGCCAAGGTTCCTAAGCTTGCTGAGTTGTATATCAGGGAGATCGTATAGCTGCATGGAAAGCCAATATCTATTGTTTTGGATCGGGATCCAAAGTTCACATCTCATCTATAGAACCAGGTACAAAATGAGTTGGGTACATAGTTGAACTTCAACACAACTTATCACCGCCAAACTGATGGTTAGTCAGAGCGTACTATCTAAATCTTAGAGGATATTCTTAGAGCATGTGTTTTAGATTGGGGAGGATCTTTGGATTACTATCTTCCATTAGCAGAGTTCGCATACAATAATAGCTATCAATCAAGTATTGATATGCCACCCTATGAAGCTCTCTATGGTAGGCCATGTAGATCCCCTCTCCATTGGGATGAAGTCAGATAGAGGAAGATGCTAAAGTATGAGGAGTTACAAGTCTATGATGATAAGGTGTCCTTGATCAAGCAAAGGTTGAAGCGGGCCCAGAATCGCCAAAAATTATATGTAGATGAACACATGTCAGACAGTCAGTTCAAGGTAGGTGATTATGCTTTCTTGAAGATTAGACTCATCCATGCTATAGACAAGAACAAAGGGAGGCTTAGTCTGAGATATGTGGGTCCCTTTGAGGTTCTAGAGCACATTGGTGAATGTGCTTATTGATGTTCTCTTCCTCCACAATACAATATGATGCATAATGTTTTTCATGTATCCAATCTGAAGCATTATGTGAAGGATGACAGTCATGTGCTGAATCATGAGCCTCTTGAGTTGTGGGAGAATCTCTCTTATCCGGAGCAGTCTAAAAAGATTCTTGATTCCAAAGTCAAAGATCTCAGGAACAACCAGATCCAGATGGTGAAGGTGAAATGGAACCATCATGGTCCAGAAGATGCAACATGGGAACTACAAGCAGATATGGAGCAATGTTTCCCTCATCTCTTTTAGCTAGTCTAATTTTGAGGACAAAATTTCTTTTAAGGTGAGTAGGATGTGATAAAGTGGTTTTCTATACTCTTTTATACCTATCCTTTGTAATATCTAATATCTAAAACCCTAAATTCATAAAGTGACACATTGACCAATCAAGTTATGAATTTCAAGCTTAAACTTTAAGGATCACTAATGTGGAGCCACATTTCAAATTTCATGTCAATCCGACATTCCTAGATCCCATTATGATTTTACAAAGTTTCTACCTAAGTTTTCAATCAAATAAAAATTATTTGCATTAGAACTTTGGGTTACATATTGATATGTATGAGGCTGTGACATTTGAATGTCATGCGGCCAGCCAGCTCTAAACCCGGCTCAGTGGAGCCATCCTGACCATTCGATGGTGCGCCCACAGATCCAGGGTGGATCGGACGGCCGTGAGGTCATCCCTTACCTCCAGACGACTTGCGAGATCATGGCTACAACTGCAAGACTCGAGTCCAGACCACAATCTCTGCCTCTACCCACTCTCATGTGAAATCACCCAAGGCACTGCCTCCACCTCATCTCCACAAACCTTCCAACCCCTCACACGACCCCCAATGACGATCATGACCACTCCCACGAACCACTTCGGCAACCACCCTCTCCAAGCGTGCCCAACTTGAATTGGGCATCCGACGCTCAGCCACACCCCCGTCTACTTAAACCCCCTCGCACCATCACCTGGAGTTCTTTAGCTCATTGCCTACCTCAATTCATGCAAAGATAACCCAGATGGCTCCTCTTCCGAGTTCACGTTCACCAATCCATCCCGTCAGAGTGTGACTACTACCCAGATTGTTCCCTCCCTCACAACTCCTAATCAACCCCCTCTCTAGCTCTGTAGTGCTGCTCGAAGCCTCATCAGCTTGTCCCAAAGGTCCTAGAACCTCTACTACCCCACCTTACCTCTCTTCCCCTCTGTGGCCGGTGAGCTGCTCTCCTCGCCTCGACAGTGCATCACTCTAGAGGGAGCCACGACCCAAGGTCTCACCGCCCTTGTCTGTGAGGCCTTCATGAAGGTGACCGTACAAACAAAGTACAGTGAGACACCCTCTGTTGATCTCCTGAGCTTGCCAGAGTTGACGAAAGAGCTAGCCAAGCTCGCAAGAGGAGAAGGAAGGTGGAACCCACCTCGATCCGACGTGGATCAGTAAGGTCTTTCTACCTCAGATCGCAACATTCTATTTTGTGCTTAATCAAGTGATTGTTGGATCTGAGCATCCACAGTCCTAATTAATTGTTGTTTCTTTTATTTTATTTTTTATAAATCGAGTAATTGCCCAAAAATAGCTTAATCTTGGAAAATCCATTATAAGTAGTAGAAGTGCAAGAAAAATACAAACTAGTACTTCTCTTTGATCAGAAAAATATGAGGATCATAATTATGCTATCAGTTAGCCCTAAATCTAACTCTTATAAGTACTCTTACTCAAATATGTGTCTATCTTGTTTAATTATCTAGAAAATACTCAAGCTTGATTAAATTACCAAATTTACGTGATTACCTTTTTTTGTGCTTAGATAAGTATGGACATTTTTTTCCAAATTATGTGACCCAATTATCAACAAAGTCGAATTATCACTCTTTCTCCCTATTTGGCTTACCAAAAATGATTATAATCATCCATCATGATCTAAAGACCACCAATTTGATCTACAAGTCTTACTCTGACATGACCCTATCAATTATGGACTCAAATATGTACTCCATGACTCGTGCTCTACTCTCATGACTTTGACAAAGAAAAGGGTCTTTTATACTCTTTTAAGAATTAAATGGTAATTTTTCCAGTATAGCTAATTAGTACCAAATCTCTATAATTTTAGGAGGACAAAGGTACCAGTGAGGAGCATCTTTGGACTCCCCACTTCTGAGTAGAAGGTACGCCCATACCTCTTACTTGGTACTAATTAATATGGTTGTATTATGAATGTAGAAAACTTGGCATATGGTATTGTTTGAAATATGTATTCAAGTATGATCAGTTTCAATGGTGTTTCCTCTATATGTATATTGCAAAAACCTAAACATAATGTGATTGGTCCATATGATAACACTAAACTCTTTGGTAGTATAGTGCATAGTAGTGATCTAACTCCTTGGTAGGAGATCACATTGTTAAATGATATAACTCTTTGGTAGGAGATCATAAGGCCTAAAAGCATCTATCCCATTGGTGGTAGATGTATAAGATATATGATAGAAATGTGCCTAAAATATATGTTCTTTTGTTAATAAACATTCTTGTTCAAGTATGCTTTTGCGATATTGTTTATTACTGCCAAGTTTAGTTTTATTTATTTTGCCAAGATATGAAAGAGGTATATTTAAAGACACGTAGGCGTACTCAGTACAATATATTTATATATTGTGCTAATGTGTACCAATTTCAAATGCTTTATAGGTACCTTTTGCTTATGATGGTGATGTTGTAACTCAATATGCTGGTTCAACAAAATTAGATCTTTCATGGGGATCTAAATGGGAATCTTAGTTTAAGCTCTTTTTCTTATGCAAGTAGTTCTCTCATGTATTAAGTTTTCTTCTATAGAACTACTATCTCTTTGGGCCCCTATATAATTAACATTTGGTTTATTTAAGGAAACATTGTTATTTGTTGCATGTATATACTTATTGTTGGATCGATGGGCTCTAGAGGGGGGTGAATAGAGCTACACACACTTCACAAAATCGATTATACCACCAAGTTAATTTAAGTGCAAAAACTAATGCAAGCAGCAATTCGATATCCTATTCTAGCATACAAAGCAAGGATAAGAGATAATGAATATCATGCACTTGGACAGGTGGTTTAGAGTGGTTCCACGTCCTAAAAATAGGAGCGATGTCAGTCCACTACCTAGAGTTGGTTAGACTCTAGGATTTGCAACTTGGTCCTCTTATATATCACGATAAGATTACAAGAAACATAAACCACACAACCAAGGGCTTAATTACACAAGCTAAGATCTTCTACCTATCCAAGGACTTCCCCACAAAGTGAGATTCTTCGGCCTTCTACAAAGGACTTACCCAATCTCACCTTTGTCTTCAGCCTTGCAGGTTTTACCTATCTTACTTGAGCTTGCCTTGCACCTCTCCTTCACTTGGAGAGCTTGCCCACGTTTTCCCTTCACCAAGGGAGCTGGAGCAACGATCAATCTTCACTCTTGAAGATCAGCAACACATCTTCCCCTTCACTCGGAGAAGAACAACAACAACTCCTCTTTCACTCGGAGAAGTAGCTTCAATCAATCTTCTATTTGATTTTGAGGTGGGAAGAAAGAAAGGAGAGCTTTACATAGCACAAAGGATAGCTCTCATACACAGGGACCTATCTCACTCACAAAATTGTCTTGAAGGTAGAGAGAGAAAGGGGCTCAAGGGCTTGGAACACTCTCAACTAAGCTAGAACCAAGTTTGCAATGGAAGAGCAGCTTGGAATGAAGTCCAAGGGGTTCTATTTATAGTTGAGGGTGTCCCTTTATGTTGTGGGACACTTGGGTGCAAAAGTGATCGTTTTTCCTTCAAGAAAACGGCTATATTTTTGCCCAAAACAATTCACCAACGGTCATATTACTTTTTCTGCAAATTCCGTACAGTGCATTCGATCAAGTATCAATGGGTGTAACTCGACCAATCAAGTAGCAGGCAATCCGATTGTCAAATGATCGGTCGAGTTTGTCCTGAGGAAACTCGACCGACCATTTCAACTGGAAATGGCCTACTACCCAATCGGTCGAGTTCTGTGAGTGCACAACTCGGCCGATTGAAATCTTCAGAAAATTGACTCAGGATGATCGGTCGAGTTTCAGGGTGGGAAACTCGACCGACCAAGTGCCTGAAATTGATTTTCTAATTTGCAATAAAAGTGATTAGCACTTGGTGAATTTTGTCCCAAACAATTTTCTCTTCTAAGTTACAAGCATATTCATCGTTACAAGTGATTACATTTATGTTCTAAGGTGATTTACATGGAAATCCTAAAAAGCACACTTGTAGTCAATTTGGCTTGCACTTGGCCCATTCTAGGGCTTTGTATATATGATCCTTTTCATGTACCTAATGCCTGCAAATAATCTTAAAAGCACATGTTAGATACATATGAATGGAATGGTTAAGTCATTATCAAAATATAGGTAATGTACAACCTCTAGGTCAACATTCTCCCCCTTTTTGACAATGACAAACCATTCCTCAAACATATTGAAAAGGATAAGAAAGTTATACATTTGCCTTGTGAATTTGGGGGATTCATGATAAGAACAATTGGAATTGCTCCCCCTCAAACTATGCTTCCTCTCACCTGCATGTTAGGTTTTCTATACATAGCAAAAACCAATATCCATGTAATATGTAATCATTTGCATGTCATATGATCAATCAGCAGAATAACAAGAAAAGGATCACTTAGGCAAGAAAGAAATAGTATAATTACAAGGAACAATATGATTGAGTCTCAAACCATGAGATATTTCTCCCCCTTTTAACATTATCAAAAAGGTAGGGGGGGTAGAAGAGCAAAAACAAGGTCTTCTCCAAGACTCAACCACACATATATGCAAAAGATAATAGACAACATTGTAAAGGCATATAACATACAACCACAGAGGAGAAACATACAATCCAAGTCAGAATCAAAATATAGCTCAACAAACACCAAGCATAAGATAACACATATTAAATAGTCAAAGTGTAGCAATGATATTCCAACTCAGACATATGTTCTCATAAGTGACTACAACCATAAAAGCGAGAAAATAGAGAATAAGAAAAAAGTACAGCTCAGACTAATGTGCCAGGATGTTGCTTATGCAAAAGAGTCTAGAAAGATATATATAATAGACATGCTAGACTATAATCTAAGACAACCTCCTAGACATCTAAGCTATCTATGTCAACTGCTTCCTCATCATCGCCTGGGTTGTAGTCCTCATTGCCATCCGAAGGCGGGGCAGCTGTGCCAGTAGAAGAACCAGCACCATCATCGCCATCATCGGCAGAAGAACCATCACCATCAGCATCATCACCATCCTCGTCGGCATCCTCATCGGCATCCTCAGCCTGGTCAGGCATGTCCTCGTCCGTAGGACCAAAAGAGCGACCGGGCCAGCGAGCATTCTGCTCATCCCACGACATGCCAAGAGCTAGAAGCTCCTGGGCCTGCGGAAAGGATGGAGCAGAGTCCCCCAAGGACGCGAGCAGAGTGGCCAGGGGGCCAGCAGGTAGCGGTAGATATGCAGGAGTAGAGCTACTAGAGGAATACTGAGGTGGACTAGCAGCGGAAGGCTCGGCAGCAAACGGTGGTGGAGCAAGAAAGTAATGCTCATATGCATAGGAGGCATAAGCACTACCCAGATAAGGCTGGTAAGCTGGGTAGGGTGAGGAGCAGGACAGGTTCATGGTGGACATGATTGAACACAAATCCTGATGGAGGTGCTCCTGGACCTGGCAATTGTACGCCTGTTCATGCATCATGTAACCCAGAAGGGTTTCATTTGATGCTCTGAAGGATGCACAACTAGGGCAAGGGTGGGGTTGTGGGGGTGGAGCCTGGGTGGAGGTGGGAGGGGCACCAGAAGTAGAGGCGGAGGCAGATCCAGAAGCACCAGGGGCAGGGGCAGGGGTAGGGACAACCTTTATAAGAGTAGTTTCACTAATGCACACTCCCTTTCGAGCAACCGGGTAATGGAAGTCAGAAAAGAGTGATTTGTCAGTGGCAAACTGGAAGAGACCACAGATCAAGGCTGGATAGGGAGGGTGGGTGCCCTTGGTGTTCTTGCCTTTGTCAAAGCATGTCATATGATGCAGAATGTAACTAGCCCACTTGACACCTATGTTGTCCAACAAACAATACATCAAAACCGTTGTGTTTTCCGCAATATCCGTTTGATTACGCTTCGGATGGATGTTGCAGTTAAGCACAAGGGCTAGGATGTGCTTATGGAGGTCAAGGGAGGAGGAGGGAAGGGTGGACCGCTTCTTATAGGCCACGTCAGGCTTTTTCAAAAATCGATGAATATCCGGTAAAGTCAATTCATGATGTTTGTAAAAGCCTTCTGGGTCTAAAAGATCAAAATACTCGTCATAGCCCCAGCGCCAAGTAGTGGTTTCTTCATCTCTGGCAAGATAGAGATTGAAAGTCTCCTCAGAGAGTTGAAACCGACGACCGGCGATCATCGATGTTAGGACTATTTTGGTATTTGGAGGGGGAACAATCGAATCATAGTTCCAGCGTAGATTAGCATAGAACTCATGAACTGCTTTTGTACTAGATAACTGATTATTGAAGCAGTCACTCTCGATTGTAAGGGCGGAAAGGTTGTGTTTGGCAAGAAGCTGTGCGATGGAGTTGATATGGTTTTGAAAATGAGTTGGACCAACTAAGGGGCGAAAAGGAAAAGGAGACTGAGGAAGAAGATCCTTATACCTATTGACCGCCTCAAGAGATACAAACGTAGTGTTATCAAAAGGAATCAACCGTTGGGTCGAGGAAGAAATTGGAGAATTTCTAGGGGTGGGTCGTTTTCTCCTGTGGAAAGCCATGGAAGCAAAAGCAAGAGGAGAAAACGCACACACAAGCAAAACAAACCTCAAAACCCAACAAGAACACACAGTCGTCGCCCAGTGAGGTCAGGATCAAGCTGCTAAGGCACCCTAGGGTTAGGAACGGGGAAGGGTTAGGGATAGGGTGGAGAGCACGGGCCAGGAGAAGAGGAATCAGTCGGCTATTTTCAAGTTGCAAGGGAAAATAGTCAGCCGATCCTAACTTTTAAGTTGGCGCAGCCCGTCGATCGGTCGAGTTCTGAGAGTGGACAACTCGACCCAACGGTCCACTGAAGACAAGATCTCGGCTCCTGATCGGTCGAGTTTTCTGGGGTGAAACTCGACCGAAGGTCAACCTGACCTAGCAGTCTAAATCTTAGATTCTAGCCACATACATGCCTATTAAATTTATTTTTCCATTCTATTATGCATAAATAATATACCTAGGCATATTTTGCTCATCATTGGGCACTATTTAGCGATAAAACGCAAAATTCGATAAAAACCCAAAACCAAGAAAAAACTATGCATATTGATAGGCAAATTAAGCACAAGCAAGCATGTATAGGCAACATAAGGTGAAGAATGACATGAGCAAGCATATAGGATAGAGACCACTAGCTAGATCACATAGCAATATCGTTTAAATCAATAATGACCAGTTTGGATCGAATAAAATTAAATTGATCTCTAGCTAGAGGTTTTGTAAAAATGTCTGCCAACTGATTTTCCGTGTCCACATGTGTGATATAGATATCTTTCTTGGCAATGTGGTCACGAAGAAAATGATGGCGAACCTCTATATGTTTAGCTCTACTATGCAATATAGGATTATAAGAGAGGTTAATTGCACTAGTATTGTCACAATAGATAGGAGAAGCATCAAAAAATATGTTAAAGTCTTGGAGCATTTGCTTCATCCATAGAACCTGTGCACAACAACTCCCGGCTGCGATGTATTCAGCTTCGGTAGTTGATAATGCCACCGTGCTTTGTTTCTTGGAGAACCAAGACACTAAGCATGGTCCTAGAAGGAAGCAAGTGCCACTTGTGCACTTTCTATCAATCAAACACCCTGCATAATCCGCATCACTATATGTCGTAAGAGTAAAATCCCTTGATTTAGGATACCATAGACCAAAATTTTGAGTTTTGGCTAAGTACCTCAAAATTCTCTTAACAGCAGTGAGATGCGACTTCTTAGGGCAAGATTGAAAGCGAGCGCACAAGCCAACACTAAACATAATGTCAGGTCTAGAGGCAGTTAAATAAAGTAAACATCCTATCATACCTCTATATAGCTTCTCATCTACTTTTTCACCTTCTTCATCTTTGTCAAGTTTGGCGGTGTTTGACATGGGTGTATCCATCGGCTTCATGTTCTCCATCCCAAAGCGCTTGAGTAGTTCAATTGTGTATTTGCCTTGGTTGATGAAGTTTCCTTCCTTTGTTTGCTTGATTTGAAAGCCGAGGAAGAAGGTCAACTCACCCATCATGCTCATTTCAAATTCACTCTGCATAAGAGAACTAAACTCCTTACAAAGATCAAGATCAGTCCCGCCAAAAATGATATCATCCACATATATTTGAATAATTAGAAAATGGTTAGAAGTGTGTTTTAGAAACAAGGTAGAATCAAATTTTCCCATGACATACCCATTATCTAACAAAAAGTTCTTTAATTTCTCATACCAAGCTCGAGGTGCTTGTTTGAGTCCATAGAGAGCTTTTTGTAACAAATAAACATGATTGGGTAATTTGTCATTTTCAAATCTTGGAGGTTGAGCAACAAATACTTCCTCCTCAATTGTACCATTCAAAAATGCACTTTTAACATCCATTTGATAAAGCAAGAAATTTTTATAACTAGCAAAAGCAAGTAGCATACGGATAGATTCTAATCTAGCAACAGGAGCATAAGTTTCATCAAAATCAATACCTTCCTGTTGGTTGTAACCTTGTGCTACTAACCTTGCTTTGTTCCTTACCACCTTTCCTTGCTCATCTAGCTTGTTGCGGTAGACCCATTTGGTGCCAATGATCTTTCTATCACTTGGTCTTGGCACTAGAGTCCACACACGGTTCTTCTCAAATTGCTCAAGCTCTTCTTGCATGGCAAGGATCCACTCATCATCACCAAGGGCTTCTTTGATGTTCTTTGGCTCTAGTTGGGAGATGAAGGCACTATCTGCTTGTTCTTTGTTGTGAGCAGCTCGTGTCCTCACTCTCTCAAATGGATTGCCAATGATCAACTCCTTGGGGTGATTCTTTGCAAAGCGGGGAGTGGGATCCTTCTTTTCTTCTTCTTTTTCTTTTTCTGCAACCTGCTTGCCTTTGTCTTTGAGGTTGAGATCTTTAAAGATAGGAATTATTTCATCTGCAACATCATCATCACCAATATGCTTGCCAACAACAGGGTTAGTTTCAATAAATTTAACATTAATAGATTCTTCAATTTTAGATAGTTCAATGTTAAATACTCTATATGCCCTGCTAGTAGTGCTATAGCCTAGGAAGAAAGCCTTATATGATTTCGGATCAAACTTGTCGAGAGAGTCCTTAGTGTTTAAAACAAAACAAGGACATCCGAAAACATGAAAGAAATCAATAGACGGCTTCCTACCACGCCATAGTTCATAGGGGGTTTTCTTGAAAGTCGGATGAGTGAAAACTCAGTTTTGCACAAAACATGTCGTGCTCACAGCTTCAGCCCAAAACTTCTTAGGAGTATCAAACTCAAGAAGCATGGTCCTAGCCATCTCTTGTAGCGACCTATTCTTCCTCTCAACAACTCCATTTTGTTGAGGTGTGCGAGGAGAAGAGAAATTGTGCGAATAACCCGATTTTTCACAAAAACATTCAAAAAGATCATTTTCAAACTCTCCCCCATGATCACTACGGATAGAAACAACATGGAAAGAAGCTTCGTTTTCAACTCATTTACAAAAGCTCGAGAAAACATTAAGTGTATCGCTTTTAGAAATAAGAAATAAAGTCTAAGTATATCTAGAAAAATCATCAACAATAACAAGACAATACTTGGAGCCACGAAGCGTTTGTGTTCTCATTGGTCCGAATAGATCAATATGAAGAAGCTCAAGAACTCTCTTGGTACTCATGACTCTTTTGGATTTGAAGGAGGATTTGGTTTGTTTCCCTTGTGTGCAAGGTTGGCATTCCTCTTCCTTATCGAAATCCAATTTAGGAAGTCCTCGAACCAAGTCCTTTTTGTTTAATTTCTTCATTTGATGAAAATTCACATGACCCAAACGACAATGCCAAATCGAAAGATCGTGTTTATCCACAACTAAGCATATATTTAGTATGGGCTTAAGAGCATCGAGAACAATAACATAGAGATTACCATTTCTAGTTCCCTTATATATAACATTGTTGGACATGGAATCTAGAAGCAAGCATTCTAAAGAAGTAAATAGCACAAGATAACCATTATCACATAATTGGCTAACACGAATTAGATTATGATGTAGGCCATCAATAAGCAATACATTTTTAATACATAATTCATTGCCTACATCACCCTCACCTATAACCTTACCCTTCTTGTTGTCCCCGAAGGTTACCGATCCTCCTTTCTTTTTCACAAATTTGTTGAAATGGCTGATTTCTCCAGGCATATGCTTAGAGCAGCCACTATCAACAATCCATTTCTTTTGAACCTGCAAGAAAAGAGGATGTCGGAACCCAACTCAAACTTTGGGGTCCGGGGTTAGCTTGGGGACCCATTTCATCTTTGGGTTGGTCCCCTTGGGCTTGTAAGGAAAATAGGTAGAATAATGGTCATCACATTTGCAATGAATACAAACCATAGGGTTTTTAGAGCCGGAAGACTCTCCATTGAAAATTGGAGGTTCCACACTCTTCTTTTTACCCTTCTTCTTCTTACCTTTGGGAGCAGTCCCATTATATCCTAAACCACTAGTACCAACTTGTTTGGTAGAGTGCTCTAGGACATCATTTAGGGATTTCTTTCCCGAAAGAAACCTTTACAAAGTAGATCTTAATTTAGCATTGTCATCACTAAGATTTACAACAGTAGTAGATAGACTAGCAAGATCTTCTCTAGTATGCAAAAGGTCGGCCTCAAGGCAGAGGGCTTTAGTAAGAAGAGAATCTTTTTCTAGAGTTAAGCTAGCAACTTCATTTCTAGGCAAAATAGGTCTAGAGGATAAATCATTAATTTGAGTAAGCAATTTTGCACTTTCGGATTTAAGAACAACTATCTCTCTTTGATAGGCATAGATTTCTTCTCTCCTAGCATCATCAATAAGCTTGAGTTCTACATTTTTAGTTTTAAAAGTATCAAGCTCATCTAGGCACTTTTGGTTTTCTATCTTAAGATTTTCAATATTTTTAAGATATGTACCATTCTCAACCTCTACTCCATTGTATTGAAGTTCAAGGTCAAGATATTGCCCTTGCAAGGATTCTATGCTATCAAGATGCAATTTTTCATTTTCATCAAGAATGTCAATTTTTGCATAAAGATCATCAACTATTTTGCCTAATCTTTTCCTCGTAGATTTACATTTAGCAAAAGATGATTGGCATTCATTAAGCATATCAATGAGAGTTTCCTTGGATAGCTCAAGTAAATTAACATCACTAATCTTGCTTACCTCACTTACCTCAATTACATCTTCACTAGTTGATGCCATGAGGGCAAGATGGCATTCTCCATCTTCAGAGCTTGAGGATCTTGAAGAAGAAGACTCCCATGCCGCATGAGCTGCATCTTTGGACCTTATCTCCTTCTTGTCTTTTCTTTTGTACTTTGTTTCTTTCTTGTACTTGTCATCCTTCTTGTGGATGCTCTTATGATGGCTCTTCTTGGCCTTTGGGTAGTCACTCTTGTAGTGGCCTTTTTTACCACACTCGTAGCACCTTGGAGTCGAGGAGGAGGGCTTGCTCTTGAAGTGCTTCCCTTTTGAGTAGTTGGCTTCATGATCATTGACACCTTCATCTTCACTTGAGGTAGGGCAGGGAGACTTCATGGCAAGTTGTTGTTGCCGGACCATTTCTTCAATTTGAGCTTTGAAGGTTGTGTCCTTTATCTTCTTTGATTCTTTTTCTTCTCTTTTCTCCTCTTCCTCTTGCTTGTCAAGCCTAGGTTCGTGGGCTTGAAGGTTACCAACCAGCTCCTCGGTTGATAACTCGCTTAGCTTGTATACTTCTTCAATTGAAGTGACATTCGGCTCCCATCTCTTTGGAAGAGATCTCAAGATCTTGGCATTGATTGTACATCTATCCATGACACTCCCAAGGGCTGCAAGGCTGTTCAAGATGACATTTAACCTTGTGTACATATCCGCCACTCTTTCATTCTTCCCCATCTTGAATTTCTCAAGAAGACCACCAAGCATGTAGACCTTGGCCTCCTTGACTTGCTCGGTCCCTTCATAGGTGACACACAACTTGTGCCATATCTCATGTGTCGTGTCCCACGAAGAGATGCGGTTGAACTCCGATGGTGTAAGGGCGGCATAGAGGATGCTCACGGCTTTGGCATTGAGTTGAGCATGCTTCATCTCAGCTTTCGTCCATGTGGTGATATCCCCTTTTGGATCTTCATACTTGAGATGGACAATCTTCCACATTTCGAAACTCACCCCTTGGAGATAGAATTGCATTCTCCTCTTCCAATATAAGAAGTTTGTGTCGTCGAAGATCGGGGGTCTCATGGAGAAGCTTCCTTCAAGGTTGAGTGACCCAAGAGCCGAATAGCCCATCTTCTCCTACTTGTAGAAGTAGCTTGGAGAAGACCTGCTCTGATACCACTTGTTGGATCGATGGGCTCTAGAGGGGGGGTTAATAGAGCTACACACACTTCACAAAATCGATTAGACCACCAAGTTAATTGAAGTGCAAAAACTAATGCAAGCAGCAATTTGATATCCTATTCTAGCATACAAAGCAAGGATAAGAGATAATGAATATCATGCACTTGGACAGGTGGTTTAGAGTGGTTCCACGTCCTAAAAATAGGAGCGATGTCAGTCCACTACCTAGAGTTGGTTAGACTCTAGGATTTGCAACTTGGTCCTCTTATATATCAGGATAAGATTACAAGAAACATAAACCACACAACCAAGGGCTTAATTACACAAGCTAAGATCTTCTACCTATCCAAGGACTTACCCACAAAGCGAGATTCTTCAGCCTTCTACAAAGGACTTACCCAATCTCACCTTTGTCTTCAGCCTTGCAGGAATTACCTATCTTACTTGAGCTTGCCTTGCACCTCTCCTTCACTTGGAGAGCTTGCCCACGTTTTCCCTTCACCAAGGGAGCTGGAGCAACGATCAATCTTCACTCTTGAAGATCAGCAACACATCTTCCCCTTCACTCGGAGAAGAACAGCAGCAACTCCTCTTTCACTCAGAGAAGTAGCTTCAATCAATCTTCTATTTGATTTTGAGGTGGGAAGAAAGAAAGGAGAGATTTACATAGCACAAAGGATAGCTCTCATACACAGGGACCTATCTCACTCACGAAATTGTCTTGAAGGTAGAGAGAGAAAGGGGCTCAAGGGCTTGGAACACTCTCAACTAAGCTAGAACCAAGTTTGCAATGGAAGAGCAGCTTGGAATGAAGTCCAAGGGGTTCTATTTATAGTTGAGGGTGGCCCTTTATGTTATGGGACACTTGGGTGCAAAAGTGATCGTTTTTCCTTCAAGAAAATGGCTATATTTTTGCCCAAAACAATTCACCAACGGTCATATTACTTTTTCTGCAAATTTCGTACAGTGCATTCGGTCGAGTATCAATGGGTGTAACTCGACCGATCAAGTAGCAGGCAATCCGATTGTAAAATGATCGGTCGAGTTTGTCCTGAGGAAACTCGACCAACCATTTCAACTGGAAATGGCCTACTACCCAATCGGTCGAGTTCTGTGAGTGCACAACTCGACCGATTGCAATCTTTAGAAAATTGACTCAAGATGATCGGTCGAGTTTCAGGGTGGGAAACTCGACCGACCAAGTGCTTGAAATTGATTTTCTAATTTGCAATAAAAGTGATTAGCACTTGGTGAATTTTGTCCCAAACAATTTTCTCTTCTAAGTTACAAGCATATTCATCGTTACAAGTGATTACATTTATGTTCTAAGGTGATTTACATGGAAATCCTAAAAAGCACACTTGTAGTCAATTTGGCTTGCACTTGGCCCATTCTAGGGCTTTGTATATATGATCCTTTTCATGTACATAATGCCTGCAAACAATCTTAAAAGCACATGTTAGATACATATGAATGGAATGGTTAAGTCATTATCTAAATATAGGTAATGTACAACCTCTAGGTCAACACTTATGTGTTTGATCCTCTCAGGGACAGACAACTTTAAAACTTATGTACACCTTATTTTGGCGTCTAAGGTGTAGATTGAGGTTAGCTTGTTAACCTATGATAGTTGACATCACGGATGCGATCCCTAAGTTTATGCCCTTTTTGAGGCATTTTATTGAAAGGCTAAAAGTTTCGCTGTGTCGCCATATTTGAATAGAATATAGGTATGTTTGTAATAAAGCAACACCCCAATCTCATTATGAAATGAGCTTCCGTTGTTTAGGTTTGAAGTAGGATAATGATGAATATTTGGATGATAGATGAACCTAGATAAAATAAGTCTAGCCTAAGTTTCGTGTAGCAGTCATGCAATGCACCCTTTGGAGGGAAAGCCACAGATCCAACATAGTGCAAGATACATCCCAACTGCACAGGAGAAACGGATGGTCGTGATAGTGCTTTGTACCTTATGGATATGGCCGATCATGGGATAGTTGAGACAATGGGATTTGAATGGTTACATGTCATGGGTAGTGGCCTAAGGAAGAGAGGTGACTGGGTGGTTATCTTAGCCTTTCCATACCTACAGACCGACCCCTTACATGAGTACTCTCCTAGGCTTCTACATCATTAGTTACATGAGGCCAAAACAGGGAGAATGAATTCTCACTCTCCCTCTCGTCTCCATTGATGAGAGAAAAGAAGAACAAGGAGGAGATTGTGGTTGATGCCTTGCCGGATTTCCAAGGCATGTGGCGGCTAGGCCACAACAGAATGGATTCTCACATTGGACGAGATAAGGGGAGGTGCTGCTCTTACATGTTGGAGCAGAGATCAGCCATAGCATTGATGACTCACCGGGGAGGGTCCTTGGGCAGAGCAACATCTCTATGATGATGTTGTAAAGGATTTGAGGCACGTGATCCTAGAGAAGGCGCACACACCACCATCAACCTCGCACCAGTGTTCAGCATACCAACTTGGAAATCACACATACGTTGGAGATCTTCCCCATCCACCAGCGACGATTTCACGCACGGGAGAACGAAGTCTGCAGCGGACTCATGTGTCTACATTATGATAGGATAAGAGAGGAGAGATGATGATAGCCTTAGGAGTTGATTCAAAGCAACTCGGCTCTGTTGGTCACTCACTGGCACCCAACTTGGAGATTAGCAGAGACACGAAAGGAAAAGGACAACATCTGAACCAACCAAACCAATCCCAAACCGACTCTAGCCCAATGAACCAAACTGTCCAGACCAAGTGAACTGTGCCAACCCTAGTTGCCATTTGGCGGTGTGCAATTGGTCAAAAAATGTAATTACCTTAAAAATGTTCAGTTCTTAGATAAATCATAGAAATTAGCTCGTTTATCCAAAAATTACAAATAAGGTACCCAAAATTTTAGAAAAATAAGTAGAACAATATGAAACTATAATATTAGTATTTGATTCACTAATCTCAGTGATATCATGTAAGTGGTGAAATTTTTATTTTATGGATAATAAATATCAAACGATGGCCTAAGATTATGATAATATGTCAGTAAATCCATATTCATGTTTATAATCCATTTAAGGTCAGTGATTATGATGTTGATGCACAAAATAATGTAATTTTATCCTTGTGGAATTACCCTAATTAATATGCAATAATTGCAAGTATGCTCAATAAATCTTGGAAACTCCATAATATAATCATATCAGTATATGGATACTTATATCAAATTTTGAGATCATGATGATACACATAATTCATGATAATATGAAGATGACCCTTAATACATGTTATGTAACTCTAATATGACTAATGAATGTGACCTATGTTAATATGTTCACATAATGATGAAAAATGTGATTATCTGTTAATGATGAAATAATTTGGAATATGACATCAATAAGATAATTCCAAGAAGAGAAGACAAGTAATGATGCACACATCCTAATGACTAAGTAAAACCCTAATGAATCAACTAGGTTAAGATGATGAGAATCTAATGATAATACATGTGATCTTGTCTTAATTAGGGTTTGCCCAAGGATATAGATGACTCAGAAATATGTGATGGTTATGATATCTTGATCAAGGTATGCTATTACCTCTTACTCAGCTTATTATACAATATGCTTGTGTTATATGTGTAGTAAAATACTTGGCATATGATATTGGATGAAATGATTTTTCTTTCATGATATGTTTCTTGATTTTACATACTTATAGCTATGAATACATGAAACATAATATATTTGTTCCATCATATGAAAGCACTAAACTCTTTGGTAGTACAGTGCTTGGAAGTGACTTAACTCTTTGGTAGTTGGTCACATTGTACATATGATCTAACTCTTTGGCAGGAGATCATAAAGGCCTTAATATTGAGATCCTTGAGAGTCAAGAGAATGCATCAAAACCTTTGGCAATCAATGCATGGATATATAATGGGAAATGAGCTTAAAATATGTGTTCTCTTTTGTTAATAAACATCTTTGCTCAAGTATATGTCTTTTCTTATATTTGTTTAATGCTACCAAGTATTAGTTTTATCTTATTGCCAAGCTTAGTAATGAGAGGTATATAAAAAGACACATAGGTGTACTCAATACAATATTCAAGAATATTATGCCGACATGTACCACATGTAATCTTTTGTTTAGGTTGTGGACATGTGCTCTTGAAGAACCATGATAGTTGAGAGTTGTGTGGTGAGCTGATGTACAGGTGGACATGTTGTCTTAAGATTATGTTGTTTAGTGGTAGTACATGTATATGTAAAGTTTGTTGTTTAATATGTAATACCAAATGTTGTATCAATTCATTTTGTAATTATATGTTGAATGGTGAACATGTGTTGTGGTTTGATTATTGTTCATGTGCATGTGCTACTATTGTTTCCTTCTGACTTCCTCTGATTTTCTTCTTCTTAGCCTAGTGTGCGGAGTTTAAATTGGGGATGCTTGACAAAGTGAGGTTTCAATTTGAATGTCACACATTAGATTAAGTTTTAGAAAATCTGGGGATGTCACAGGTGGTATCAGAGCATGAACAATAGCAAAGCCTGACATTTGCTCATTATGCAACTCAAAAAATAAAGAACCTTGAACTTTAAAAATCTTTAGGGTTAGATTAGTTGTCTTTTAGAGACTAGATCTGACCTAGCCTCTAGGTTAGCACCTAGATGTCTGAGAACGAGGTGTAGACTAGTGCTTGTTGTATAGCAAGTTCTTAGGTGTCGTTCTTTCCTTATAGTGCAGCGGTATGGGAAGTTGCATTATTTGGAAATGATGTACATCACGAGAAGAGAAAACTTTAACATACGATGCATCTATGTTTTGGGTAGCTACACCAATCTACTCCTTGTTCTCACCCTTTTCATTAGGTAACATGACATTGGACTCTCTACTATGTGTGGGGCACTCGTTTTTTGGATTTGGTTTTTTATTCCAATCAGATCGAACCTTGATAGTTTTCTCTGACGCATGTTTTATCATAGAAAAAGTATGTAATATTTTATTATATATGTAAGTATTACAAAAATGTGTCTGCACATGTGTATGAGTAGGAGGTAGTCATGCAACCTAAGTGAAAGTGAATGACATCAGTCTAGAAGAGAGATTAGTTCTAGATTAGATGTCTAGAGCCTTGTTAGAATATATGATAGATGGAATAGATGAAATAAGGTTTGATGATATGATGTAAATCTTATATAGATGATATAAGATGGTTTATGATGATTAATGTTGTCTTTAAGGATTAAGGTTTAGTTTTGAGGATTTGATATAGGATTTGATGATGTATGTATGTTTTTGTAAGATAAGATAAGCTAAGTTAAGACAAAGTTGTGAATCAGCATGAGCCTCGAGCTCTTTTACAGAGGAGGACCTCTAGTGTTGGGACCAACTATAGGGTTAACTAGAGAGAGAGTGAGACCTAGAGGGAGAAGGTTAGAGAACCTAAACTCCAAGAGATGAGAAATATGTGAATATGTGATATGATATGTCTTAAACTAGAATACTCGTGAGTGATTGAGCTGAGTTGTGTTATGCATGATTCCTATAGTTTTGTGGAACCCTAGATGTCCTTGGGAGGACCAAACCCTAGAGATAGAAAGAGGATGTCTATATATGAACATGTAAACATGAATATGAAAACCTGCCATCTAGAAGAGGGTGAGAGAGAGTCTCAAGACCCTGGGGGAGGTAACTATGTTTTAGTTTCTAAGAAGCCGCATACTCAGGTTGATGGTTTCTTGTAGGACTATAGTGGTGTATATGAGATAGAGAGTTGGGAAATAGTGTTTCATGGATACAAAACCTATGAAGAGTGTGTCATATCATGTTTTGGTTTGTGCTTATGTGGCTAGAGTTTGTGAAGTTAATCACTAGAGCCAATGAGGTAATCTGAGAACCCTAGACTAAGAGAGGGAGGATGAAGTTTTATGCGTATCAGATACTCATGGAATTGAGTGAGCTCAGAGAAATTGGGCATGACACTACCCTCATGATAAGGGTTAGGACCTCAATTGGACTAGATGAAGTTTTGGTATATGTTTAACAAGCCACTCACATAAGTTTGTTTAGCACAACCATGATATAATATATGTGAGGATGTGATCGAATCTCGAGACGTAATATATAGACATGATATGATGGAAACCTAGAGATGGTTTAATATATATCAATGCATACATGGTTAACCATATACATGAATAATGATGATAATGTGAATAGATGGCTAATATCATGATGAATCTCTAACATAGTTTTCAACCTAATATGAGAAAATACAATGAGATGACACTAATGATACATGTTACATGAATTATCATAATCTAACATGATTGGTTAATGTTGTGAAGAAATCACTAGTAAAGTTTGTAACCTGAATATGAGAAATGAGAAATGAAATCATATTGATGACATATGGCATATGACATGCAAGATGTTAATATTAGTGCTTAACAAATATGTTGAATATGTTGTAACAAATAACACAATGTAATGATGATGGCACATTGTTATGATCTATATGGATAAAATTGAGCTAATTATGAATAACTCTTCCCAAAATGAGGACATAATGTTAGAACCTAATGTTTGAATAAAGGAGGATGTAAATCCTAAAATGTGAAAATGTCATGTATAATCTATTGTTGAAATCTTTTGCTTGGGTGAAATGAGTACACAAATCCTAATTAGAAATATAGCACAGCCTAAGCATCTACATCATGTTATGTGTTGAGGGGTTCACCTTAAATGTTTTAAAATCTCTTATAAGTTCTTTGGATACATTATTATAGGTATCCAGTGTGGATATGTTGCACATAGAGTAGTGTCCTACATATGGATGAAGTTCCTTGAAGTAAGAGGATGGATTAATTTCGAGAACAACATTTCTTTTAAGATGTATATGATGTGAATGACATAATTTTGGCTTAATTTCGAGGACAAAAATTCTTTTAAGGTGTGTAGGATGTAATAGAGTGAACTTCTTGGGTTTTGGATACTCAATTGGATACGTGAACTATGGATTTGAGAATTCAAAATGACTTTTAAGTCTATATACATTTATTTTTTGTTGACATCATGGATGCAATCCCTAAGTTTATGCCCTTTTTGAGCCATTGAAAGGCTAAAAGTTTCGCTTTGTCGCCATATTTGAATAGAATGTTGGTATGTTTGTAATAAAGCAACACCCCAATCTCATGATGAAATGGGCTTTCGTTGCTTTGGTTTGAAGTAGGATAATGATGAAAATTTGGATGATAGATGGACCTAGATTAAATAAGTCTAGCCTAAGTTTCATGTAGCAGTCATGCAACGCACCCAACATAGTGCAAGATACATCCCAACCGCACATAAGAAACGGATGGTCGTGATAGTGCTCTATACCTTGTGGAGATGGCCGATCGTGGGACAGTCGTGAAGATGGGGTTTGAATGGTTCCATCATTATCTTAGCCTTTCCCATACCTACAGACCGACCCCTCACAGGAGTACACTCCAAGGCTTCTGCACTGTCACTTACATGAGGCTAAAATAGGGAGAACGAACTCTCACTCTCCCTCTCGTCTCCATTGCTGAGAGAAAAGAAGAATAACGAGGAGATTGTGGCTGATGCCTTGCTGGGTTTCCAAGGTGTGCGGCGGCTAGGCCACGCCAGAATAGATTCTTACGTTGGACGAGACGAGGGGAGGTGATGCTCTTACATGTCGGAGCAGAGACCACCCGCAGCGTTGATGACTCACCGGGGAGGGTCCTTGGGCAGAGAAGCATCTCTATGATGATGTTGTGAAGGAGTTGAGGTTGGTGAGCCTGGAGAAGGTGTGCACACTACCATCAATCTCCCGTCAGTGTTCAGCATACCAACGACGGCAATCGCACATATGCCGGAGATCTTCCCCATCCACTGGCGGTGGTTTCGTGCACGGGAGAACGGAGTCCGCAGCGGACTCATGCATCTGCATTATGCAAGGAGAAGAGAGGAGAGTTGACAATAGCCATAGGAGTTGATTCAGAGCAACTCGGCTCTATTGGTCACTTACTGGCACCCGACCTGGAGGCGGCGCTCGCGCCCTGTGACATCAGGGATAGCAGTGATCCTCAGGTGGAGACAATGTCTGTAGAGTCTTGTAGATAGAATGTCCTATGTGTCATCTCTATACTCTCAGGTCCTAGGAGTCAGTAAATGTTTAACATAGATCTGAGATTTTGGCGTAATGCCATGAGATTTTTGTATCTTGCCTTGTACAGTTCACAAGGTAATTGACGTTTGTAATCCTCGAGATGTGATTTTACAAAGATGTAATGATGGATCAGTTTGTAAATAACTTATCATGTTTCCTTATGAAAGAGTTTTATCATTAATAGATCTCTTTACAAAAAAATTAATTTTTAGTGATTTTCAATAATTCTGCTGCTAGTTAATTGCTTCCTCATTCGTTGATCTCGTTTCCCCGAGAAGTGTCATCACAGGTAATGTCAATGGACTTGCTCTAGGACCAGGTATAACCTTGCAAACCTTCCTTCCCAGATACATTGTTGTTGATGCAGTCTTGTTGTTTTGGAAAATGGGCATTAAATAATTTTGTTTCTGCTTCCTTATCTGCCACCCCAATTTCCCCACAAGAAGAGCATTAATTTAAATTTAGAAAGGAGGAGAGATGATTGGTATGTAAACCAAGATGTAAATAGGAATAAACAACCACAACCATGCACACACAAATCTAGGTTTGTTGTCCATAACCATGCTAACATCCTCTAACAAAACACTTTTAGGGCGACGCATATATATATATATATATATATATATATATATATATATATATATATATTAGTTGAGATTGTATGTGGTATTTGATCAGATATGCACATTAATTATTTTAATATTTGCATCATATTAAGTGAAATAAATCTGATCACATGGATCTAAATCCCTGATACGCCGCATATTGACGTGGCTCTGATACTACTATTGGGAAACAACATCCTCATCTCTACAGTAGTCCACACATACCATATGAAACTCCATGTTGTGCTTCCAGAGATAATGGGAAGGAGTTGTCCCTTTGAACGTCAATCTTCTAGGATTGATTCTCTCTCCCACAATTTATCTCCCTTTCTATCCCTCCTTTTTTTGATAGGACTTGCTCAGGCTCTCTACTGGTTACCACAACTAGAGAGGACAATAATTGTCAGAGCTTACTGTTGTATCTAGAAAGCCCCCAGTAACCCTCTATTTATTAGAGAGACCAGGGTCAGGGTTTCCATTCGATCTTGCAATCGAAGAGACGGAGTTCACAAATTTTCTAGAAACTACGAATGGTGAACCAGTCAATTCATTGTCCAACCGGTCAGTTTAGAGGTTAACCAGTTGGTTCATCTCTTGAACCAGTAGGTTCATGTACTTTCCTCTTTAGAATCAAATTGACATTCAATATTTGATTAATGCAAGATGATGTCAGGATCAAATCCTCGATCCAATTGAATTGATCATTGATCTGGACAACCTTGATGATAAACTGATCCTTTCACTACTGAAATAGTCATTTCATATAATGAGATTTTCGTGTCATATAATGAGACTGTCATTTCATAAGTGTACTGGTCATTTTATATGTGAAATGGTTGCTTTACATGTCCATCTCGGGCAAATATTCAACCAATTGTGCTTCCAATTGATCTGACACTCCTATAGATTAGTTCAACACGTGAACCAGTCGATTTAGAGTCCAATCAGACAATTTTGAACCTCGATTGTTTAAATTGAATACCTAAACACTTTAGTAATCAGGTTAAAAATCATTCATGAATAAAATCCTATTCTAAGTGTATCCTATCTGTGTGACCCTATTGGTCCCAAATTATGTTGGCAGTGAATGTCCATAAGCAACTTATGACATCACAAGCAATGCGCAGTATCCAACAACATACAATTGCTACCAAAGTAATTAGGAAATTTAGAGAACAATTTCAACTACAATATGTGATCAGTGTTACCGTGATCGTATTGTTCCTTTGTATATGATATCTGGATTGAACTTGAGGCAAGGAATTGTCATCCTCTACAACGTTCAATCCATGTTCCTTTAACTAGAGAAGACTGTCTGAGGTGCATGTAACTCACATATCATATATTGAGTTACATGAATATGGCCATACATTTCTAAGTCTTTCTTTATCAAGAGACCTGGATATCAATCTCCTATAGGAGGGACAAATCCCATCTACATCACTCACATTCAATCCCCATGTGTCACAATGCACCTGAGTATCACCTTTATGGTAACCCTTATTCAAGGTCACGTTGGATGATGTCAAACTACATCGAATGACATGTGATGAGTGTAGTGACTTCAGGTCTAAGAACCACAATCACTACCATTACTATTAGATATGATTTTGACCACCATTCAATGGTCTCCATGTATCACTCTCATGGTGGGTTTGTCTAATACATTGTTCTCTAACATGTACCTATGTGTTTGGTTTGATATCACATATCATGACTGATGA
Source organism: Alisma plantago-aquatica (assembly GCA_963693085.1). NCBI lineage: Eukaryota > Viridiplantae > Streptophyta > Magnoliopsida > Alismatales > Alismataceae > Alisma > Alisma plantago-aquatica. The sequence goes on along the minus strand of OY856409.1, from coordinate 1,411,867,196 downwards.
GATTATGTCATCAATCAACACACATTCTAATCTTATGTATTACTATTGTCTATTTTTCTTCCACAGTATTATCTGACTAGGGACGTAACAAGAATGTATGTACTCTTATCATACGTATGATCTCATTGTTCATGTCATCATCTTGAAGACATATGTCATCCAGTAACATAATTCTTTAGATATATATTACTCATGTGTCATCATCTCATGATTGAGACAAATATAATAGACGAAATTACCTTTATTATTATCAAATCAAGTATCTATTACCACATTCCAATCATCATATGATTGGCTCTCTAGACATACATGCCAATAGGAAGACTATGACAGAAAGAGATGGAGACCAAAAGAAAAACTCATATATCTAAGAATTTATACAACCCGATAAACACACACACACACACACACACACACATATATATATATATATATATATATATATATATATATTCACACCCTTACAAATATATTTACAATTCCTTTCTTTGCTTTCAAAATTCTTGTGATCTCCCACTGCATAATTGTGGATTACTCAAAACAAAATGTTGGCATCACTAATGCATAAGTGCTACATGTAAAAAACACCAAGAGTATTATTATGGACATGTCCTCACTAATTGCGCAAAGAGCCTTGTCTTACTATTCATTAACAATAGGTGGACTTACAAGATAGTTTAGTGATCTCAGTCGCACTCTTCACACAAGTGATACACGTTCCATCTAATTAAAAAAACATAAGTACATATAGCATACAAGCCAAAACTAGAGTTGTAGATACAACCAATTAAAATCACCCTGCCCAGACCTAAAAGCACATGGAAGACTCTAAGACATAACATCTGAAGAGATCCACTAGCCCCCATGCTAATGGTGCACACTATAATACAATGCATCTATAGTTTAACCTTGATCAAGTCACATATCACCATAAAAGATGAAGAGAAGCATGAAATGATACCCATATCCTCGGGATGTGAGATAACAAATGATAAATTATATTTATTACAAGCAAATATATGAACATGAAAATTATTCGAATACTAATAGGTACCATCCTCTGAATTAGGATGTAGTCTATAAATGTATTAATAGTAAACAAGTGGTATATGTAGTGACCAGAGTAGTAAAAGTATAAAAGTGATTCACTAAGATGTTTGGAATGAATAATTATGTACGACTAGATCATTTAATTAACCATAAAATAGGGGATTATGGGTCCCCATATGAAACCTCAACCACATCAAACCATACATATCCATCATAGGTGTTGTAGATACAACCTTTGATCCCTACTCAAATACACAACACCGGTGCCAAAAAAAAAAAACCAACCTCCAGTTGAACCCTAAAAACATGGTGCCAAAGAAGCCAACCTTTGGTCATCACATACCAATACACATGTGCCAAATAAACCAACCTTCAGTCACCAACAAACCAGCATGGGTGCCAAAGAAACTGACCTTCATTCACCACATACCAACACACAAGTCCTAAAGAAAACAACCTTCAGTCACCAACAAACCAACATGGGTGCAAATGAAACTGACCTTTGGTCTCCAAATACCAACATATAGGTGCCAAAGAAACCAACCTTCACTCACTAGAAAACTAGCATGGGTGCCAAAGAAATTGACCTTCATTTACCACATACCAACACTATATTAGGGTGCCAACAAATAAGCATTGTACAAAACAAAAAAATATATGGATGACAATGAAACAAGCATTGTATATCTATGTATGCTCACAAGCATATAACTTTTATCACTTAAAATTTGTGTTACTCTTGATTGCTTAATCCAATCAGATTAAAAATAATGTATAGAGATGTAGTTGTGACATTAATCAAATGTAATTTCTCTATAATATGTAAAACATACTACAACATATATCAAGTTACTCAATCATGGTTCACTTACCTTATCTAGTAAAACCAAGGCTCAAATCACTAAGTTAGACACATCAAGATCATCTAACTGCTCGTGGACATCACAAGGCCCATAACATCAATCTAGGACAGATCAAGCCCAACTTGCCCTTAGTGGCCACAACAAGGCCTAACTCGCCATATTAGGGAAAAGCAAAAAACAAATCATCACAAAGAATCATCACCCCCAATTTTATCTAGAAACGTGCTTGTAAAGAAGAAGATTGTAGGCAATATCAAAAATATGGAAAATATTTCCATTGTTCACTCTGTTATGTTGGATGTATGTGGGAAAGATGATTGTTGGATGATGTCACACATGGTGGTAACAATGGGCGAATCTATTTCTAAAGTATTCTCTAGCATGATCAGATCAAACGGTACACATTGTCTGGATCAATACCAACAATCAACCACATCGAGATTCTTCAATACCTAACCTAAGATTTTGACCAAGATCAAAACCAAACCCAAATCTTAAGGATAAATACGGAATAATTGTAAAAAATGACTATTCAATAAAGACAAACTTTACATGTTTAACTTCAAGAGCCAACATAATATGCAAGTTTCATTATGTTCATATAAAAGTTTGTTATACTATCAAAAAAATGCTTTGCAAATTCCACCATGGAGAGATCATTAAAATGGAGATCATGTACATAACATTTTCATAACAACACTCATACATAAACTCATCTAGAACCCCTAGTACATGAACTAATAGACTCGTCAAACATGTAGGCATCTCCTAATCTGATTCTCGATACATAGCCCAAGATGAAGAATTTTTATTTTAGCTCCAAACCTAAAACTTTGTTCATTGATTGATTAGTAATGTATAATTGAGCACATAATTATAAGAGTGAGCATATATTATTTCATCTTCTACCTTCTCAGTAGGTAGGTTTCTAACAATATAAGCATTTATTAGAGTAACATGTTTCAAGTATAATTTACTTAACATGAGAAACAGGTATCAGTGTACTGGAAGATTGCAAACAATAAGAATATCATACCATGAAATGATAACATGATTTATAGCAAAGAGTGTAGAATCCAAATTTGGCATACGTTTCTGTAATCTTTCCACATCAGTAACATTCTTCGCAATACAATCGGCTAGTTCAATGTAATATAAGTCCTTAAATCTACTTTACTTGTGACTAGACAAGTAGACATCATCACATTATTCCCAGGTATACAACTCAATATTCATGCCTTTAGGTTTAGTCGGTCACCCTGATACAAACTACAAGCCTAGATGTATAATTAGGTAGGTTGTCCTATAGCCTCTCTACCTCACTTCCAACCATGGTACAAGGTTTGGGTGCAATACAACATATCACAACGACATCATGCTACAAATTACTCTCTATGACACAATTCTTATAATCATGTAGCATAATCTAGATTGGGGTCCCATTCCCTAATCCACAACAACACAGTAAGAGATTTTGGGTCTAATTTCTACCTTTGTGTAACTTCCCCTAGTCTTCCAAGGATGGACCAATCATCTCCATGTCCTCACCATATGGACTTCATCTTATGTGAGATAGACATGTTGCCATACTAGTACTGACTTTGGGGAAGGCTCGTTGTGCTTAGGTCGCCTAACTAATATCTAATTGTCTCTTTAATATTATGTATCGTAATCCATTGACTAGTTTTAATTGTAGATTTTATGGTGTTCATGTGATATTATGCTTGCTAATATAAGCTTCTACAAACAATATCATATACACAACTATAAAAGACTAGAAAAAACAATACTTACTAGGTTAATATTTTATGATAATCACATATAGCACATATGGCCTCCCAAGGCCAAAATATTGTTACGCCTTATCAATGACAAAAAATTGGCTAATCAGATCTTAATTTCAAGCATAATGTCTTGGACTTTATCGCAATATGCTCAAAAATCATGCTTTCAACATTTACAAGGCACATTAGTCACAGTCTAAATTGTAACCATGATTATCAAATTATAAAACTATCATTAACACTTAAGGTAAGGCATCCTACATCAATCAAGAGAAATTATTACCCATAAGGAAGTGTAATTTATGTATTCCTTACAATTTCATACATGAATCTAATATGATTAGGATTTGGTTATAACAAATTAAAGTTCATTTCTGTAACATCCCTGACCTGGGTTATGAACTAACCCTAAGGTGTTTTGCTTAAATATGTAATTAAATGCTTGTGGTTATCTTTTGATATGTAATTGAAGCTCCTGAGGAACATATATTTCTATTTCTGTCCTTTTTTAACAAAGTTGTAATATTGTTTTGATAAATATGGACTAATGTGCAAATTACCCAATTAGAGGGGTTAACTTGAAAATTGCACATGTTAATATGTTCCTATGATAATAAGACATCATGAGAATGAATATTATGAAGTAATATGGACTCTCCAAGCTTGGGCACCAAGATATAGCTTGTAGAGCAATCCTTGTGCTTTAAAACCTAGTTTTGGTGTAAAGTGCAATTTACCCAAAACATAGGGTGCAACATGTAAAATACACCATCTAGAGTATCTCTCATGACTCTTGGCATCAAATAGAGTAAAGATAATGAGGAGAGCGCCTCATTTGAATGATCAAATAAGAAAGATAACCTTTATATTTAAATAACCAAGTTGTTATGCAAAATGACCCTTTTATATGTGCAACTTAGTAAGGTGTTTGGCTTCTTTTCCTCTAAACCTTGGATAAGGGAGGAGTTTTTCTTAAGGGAAGAAGGGAGAGACGTGGCCAAGGAGGGGACAAGGACTTATTTGAGAAATAAGGAAACAATCCTCTTTGCCTTGAAAAATATACCCAAAATATATAAGTACATCCTTTTCACAAAGCAAGGGATCGTTTCCCTTCATTCCTCTTCTTATCTCTTTGCTTTGGCTGACTAAGGAGAAGCTCAGGGGCAGAGGAGAACGACCAAACTGTTTTAGGTAAGTTTTGATCACCATCTAGCTCGGATTCATGGAGGAAATCTTGCTACAAGGTCGGTTTGTTAGTATTTCTTACACAAATCTTCTTTCTAGCCATCTTCTCCATCCAAATCTTGAGGAACGGACCTTGGACGACCTGTGGAGCTCAAGACACCATTGAAGCTACGAATCTTGGAGCTCTGGATCAGTCCTAGAGGCGGGTTTTATAACTCTAAACCTTAAAGTTTTGTTTATGCATCTTCTTCCTATGAAAACGTTGATTGTTTCCCTTTTCTTAGACACTTCTATGTGTTCTTGCAACTAAATCCGTGAAGAACAGTCCATGTTCTTGAGGTAGAAGAAGATGGCATTATTTCCAAATTTCATCTTAATCTTATTAGCAAACGGTCCTCCACCTCTTGCCCAAACGGTTTGCAAAACCGTTTGGAAGCAAACGGTTTCAAAACCGTTTGAGGGCAAACGGTTTCACAAGAATGTTTGGGAGCAACCGGTCCAAGACCGTTTGGATGAGTTGACCAAGAGTTTACCATTTGGAGATCTTCTATACACATTATGGACTAATCATCCACCAAGAATCATCATCTAATTCCAAGTAAATCACCAATTGAAGGAACTTTACTCACCTAAACCCTAATCGGGTTTATTGCTGATTTCAATAATGCAATCATGTTGAAGTTTGGGTTGAGTGGCCCAAATGGTTTCAAAACTGTTTGGGGATCACCAAAACGGTCTCAAGACCGTTTGGTGATCACCCAAGACCATTTGGAGGTCTAGGGTTAAGTGGGGTTGACCAATTGAGGGTCCAATCATATCAAGTTATTGAACAATTAAATGCTGATTTTGTAACCAAATCTAGGGTTCAACTCTTAAGTGAAAGACTTGGGTTTTGATAAAATAATGGGCAAACGGTCTCAAGACCATTTGGAGGATGTCCAAATGATCCCAAGACCGTTTGGAATTAGGTCATGACCCAATTGAATGATGGTTCAATAGATTCAACATCAATTTGACACATGTTGATACATGTTGAAGGGTGATCGTTTCCAAACCCTAATCCAATCTATACAAACCCTAATTGGTGATCAATTAAGGGTCAATTGAGGATCAAATCAGTTAAGGGATGACCTAATTGACTCAATTGATAAGTGGCTAACCTTTGCTTGAACGATTGAGGGGTTCAACCTTGGAAACCCTACACTACTACAGAAACGGCCTTTGGCGTCGGTCGTTTAACCCCATTTGGCGTCGGTTTCCGACCGACGCCTATGTGGGTGCCGCTAAAGGTCGAACACTTTGGCGTCGGTTTTTTAACCGACGCCTATTTATTCTATAGGCGTCGGTCGATTAGTATATAACCGACGCCAAAAGTGTTCGCGCCACAAAAAATGGCGTCATTTAGGGCACTTACTGCATCGGTTATTTACTAAACAACCGACGCCTATATGGAATATAGCGTCGGTCTTTTAGTAGATAACCGACGCATAAAGTGCCCTACATGACGCCATTTTCTGTGGCGCGAACACTTTTGGCGTCGGTTATATATCAAAAGACCGACGCCTATAGATTAAATAGGCGTCGGTTTGACACGAATATCCGACGCCATTTCCAGTACGGCTGTGGCCACATTAGGCGTCGGTGTTTTGCAAAAACCCGACGCTGTAGGTCTTTGCTGACAGTTTTCTATAAATAACTGACGCCTATTTTTTTTTCATATCAGTTTGCAGGCCTGCTGTGGCTGGTCAGCAGGATGAGAACCTGCAGTTCAGTTTTCTGAACTGCAGGTTTACGACATCCATTGATATCAGCCTACAAACAGGCCGCAAACCTGCAAAAGTCACAAGGAAAATTTCACACAAGTACATACATTCAGACATCAATTCAATTCTCACATTCACACATATAGAAACATTCAAATACATGTATTAACATTCAGAAATATCCATTTACAAAGTATCATTCATTATCGCTATCAACATCCCAATTATATCTTACAGTTGCCACTGCTTGTATGGCTTTTGCCCATTCTTCTCTTACTTCATTTAATGCTTCCATCGTATATGGAGCATGTATATTTTTTAAGCGTTTACCTATAGTGTGGTCAGTTTTAAACACCTGCAAAGAGAATGATGTATATATATAAGTAATAATATAAAAATAAGATAAGATTGATATATTTCATACTAACTAATGAGACTATATATAATACCTCATGTATGGTATCGATGTCCAATGCGGCATATTTGATAATCATCTGCATAAATCGCATCACATAGTATGCGCATGCCCAGCCATTGTCTTGTGTAGCACACTATAAATTGAAACATACAAAATAATACAACTAAGCACAATTCACATCAATAATATATATATTCGAGTCGGGAACTTACTTGTACGTTCTGCCAATTTATTGGCTGGTTCTTTTTCCTTGGGACCGTTCCTCCAGCCTTTTTGAATGCATCTAAACCCCTACATGTTAATATAACACAATAAATTGCATAAGTAAATAGTAATGTAATAAAAGATGTTAACGGATATAAAAATGAAATATTTCTCACCAGAATAATGGCATTCTCATTATGTGTCCAATTTTAGTGTTCAATGTACTCCCCACAGGATCTAGATAATAAACAGTGAATGTCCCGGGGACAATAACTAGTAACTCCCAATGTCTACCGCTAGAGGTAAGAAGTTAACAATTAATAACTCAAAATGCAAAATAAAAATGGAATTTTCTTAAGTCCAAATTATAAATAAAGTAAACTTACTTGACATTGAATGGAGCTATTATTATCGTCTTCTTTTGCTGACCAAAAATTGTAAAAGCATCTATACAGTATTGTTGAACATTATCAGGGTCTTTAGCTACCAAACTAATCAATGATGGAATCAAAAATCCCACATGATCATATGCAAATTGTTTGCAATGATCTTCGACTAAGTAGCTGCAAAACATATAGGCGTATGCATTAATATATAAGAAACCAGATCACCGGATCTTACACAAGGTATATGGATGTATAAACAAAATCTCACCTTATCCATGTCTCTATCATTGATGTATTCAGCCAATCATACATAAACAGCTCAATAATATCTTGTATAAATAAAGAGCTATCGTATGATTGACCTGCATAATCTGCATCTAAAGAAACTATTATAGGGCAATGTATATTATGTGCCCGTAGCCAACATGCCATTCCCCTACAAGCAGGACCTAACGGGTATGTTAGGCCAGTTGGAACCCAAGTTGGTAATGCGGGAAGTGGAGGTGGAGGCCTAGGTGCTTCTGGTGTCTTCTTTTTAACCTGTATATATAATTTCAGATCAGTTGACATCATATATACACATTAACAGTCTAAATCAATGTAAATTTATCTTATAATTTCAGTCGTGTAGACGACATCTGCTTTGGGCCACAATATGACCCCGCCTTCTGTCTCACCAAGTGTATCAATATCTGGGTGGGCATATGGCAACGCAACTTCCCTCCAATCGGGTAATACATGTAGCGGGCTCACACGAATGTAGCCATGCGGCATTGGAGTCCCATGAAATGTTGCCCCAGGAAGGGACTGGTAAGCCTGCGCCTCTGCAACAACATAGTCTTGCATTCTTAAGCGGCATGGCTTCAATGCCTACAAATTTACGTAAAGAATGGTATACATATATACATATAATCTTGAAAACATATCATCTTGAAAAGACTAGCTACAATGTCATAAACAATACTTACAACATACGTGCTAGGCGATGGGTCTCCAGGATTACTCGCAGTCTGTGCATCAGGAGAAGAGTGGGTCGCCATAGGCTGATTGGAAGCCTGAGATGCCTGCCACCGCAGCAATTCTTCCTTGACCTTCTCAGCAACTACATCGTTGACCTTCTTAGCAACTAAATCCTCAACTCTCTTATTCTCCTATACATGGATAAAAGAAACATTAGCTTCTTATTAATGAATTTTCTTTTGTAGTAACATTCTAAAAAAAGAATAGGTTACCTCTTCTTGAGAAAGTCCCGCTCTGGGTTTGCGCTGGGATGGCCCAAAGAATGCTTTTATGCCAACACCAGCGCCGGCACCTCTAACACATCCAGGATGCTTTGGGTTACCCAGAGCAACTGTCAGTTCATCCCTTGTGCCCTGAGGGATGAACGTGCCTTGTTTCCTCTGCTCGTGCAGCTCCCGCTAATCACCATAAACAGAAATTAGTAAGTTAACACCACAAATAATCAATATTCAAAGGATTTCTTTAAGAGTTGTATTTTACCATTTTTGCAGTCGCCTCAACAGTTACATGCTTCTTTATTTCACCCTTCTTGTTTTGCCTGCCAGCTATCCAGATATCATGGCGAGGGATGGGTGTGGCAGACTCCTGAGTAGGAGCAGACTCCTGAGTAGCAGCAGACTGCTGAGTAGCCGCAGACTCCGCCTATAGTCTTTGGCGAACGCTTGCATAGCCTTTTGGACCCATAGTGTGGTCATGCACATTCAGTGCACGCCTTGCTTTTTGTGCGTCACTGAGGGCCTAGCTAGTATGCACATTAATGATTTGGTTAGTAGAACTAAATGTTAATCTTGAATAGGTGAATACAATGTATATTAATTAAATTGGGAGTGACGCCTAATACCTTGAATTCTTCAGATTTTCTTGAAGCAACAAAATTGTCCCAATCTTCTTTGTTCAAGAAGTTCCATTGTTCAAGGGCTGACTTCTTCTTCTTATCACCCTCTTTTATGTATTCTCTGTTCAGATTTGTCCTATAATTCCTAAGCATCTTTCCAGCGTGTTGCATCACACTTTTACGATGCAACTTCTCATCCAATGCAAACAGATTCTGTAAAATAGAAATGTTATTAACTAGTATCCAAAATAGAATTGCAAATAATAGAATTTGTAATCTACAAAATAGAATTGCAAATAATAATAACTAACGCATAAATCTTTCCATATCAAGTCTTTTTTCCCTTGAGGAACTTTATGCCAATTATCATACTTAACACCACAATGGCTCCGAGTGGTACACCCAAGATAGTTTAAAAAATTATTGCAGTTCACTCCAATTACATTTCCTCCATTATCAAACTCCACCACCAATTTGGATCCACTACCACTTAGCGCTAATAACTTCTTCAACAGAGTGATGCCCCTTTTCTTGTTAAGTGTTTGGTGCTGCGCATCAAGTTGCTCCAGTGCTTCAGTGGGTACAGGTACATCATCAACCTAAAATTTGACAAAAATAAACACACTAAATTAGCCCAATATAGAAATATAGGATATATGACATAACTAGAAGATAATGAATTTTATAGAAATACAGGATATGTTTTTAGAACTTACATTGGTATCCTCGCCATGCTCGTCATGGACAGCATGCTCATCATGGACTTCATGCTCATCATGGACATCATGCTCATCATGGTCAGCCATCTAAAAATGTCATTAAAAAGGCAAACATTTAGCATTTGTATTAACTAGAAAAAGGCAAACATTTAGCATTTGTATTAACTAGAAAAAGGCAAACATTTAGCATTTGTATAAACATACATGTCTCTAAAATTGTGATCTTTTATCAATTAACAATCCTTCATTGTGATCTCCGCGCACATATAAGTCATCATTAGCTTCAATATTTTGTGGAGTTGGCAACCCAACTAAGAATGGACTGGAGTCATCATACTTATCATAGTACTCTTCTTCATCTATAGGATCTTCAATGAATTGTCTTTTACCATGAAGAACAACCGACCATTTATCATTCGCAGGATCATCGATATAGAATATTTGTTTCGCCTGTGATGCCAATATGAATGGTTCACCCTTCTCGCCAATCTTTTCAAAGTTCACCAAAGTGAAACCCAATTCATCCACTATAACTCCTTTGGTGTTATCAACCCAATTATATTTAAAGAGCAGAATTTTGAAATCTATGTAGTCAAACTCCCAAATGTCCTCAATGACACCGTAATATGACATTTTAGCTTCACGTGGACTCTTATCCTTTGCACTTGCAAAGTACATAGTCGACGCTTGAAGAGTGACCCCACTATTTTGGACGACACTCTTATCATCTTGGCGCTTTGTGTAATATGTGAATCCATTAATGTCAAACCCTTCATAAGACATAACATTCGGTTTTGGTTTAAAGGTGAGGCATTTGATAGTTTCTGTAATATCATTTGCTGTTTGAGATAGTTGATGTAAGACTTTATCTTCAAACCACTTAGTAAAAGTCTTATTATGCTCTCTAGCAAGCCACATTGAACTTGCTCGAGGATGTTGTCTCTTTATGAAATTGGTATGTTCCTCGATATAAACACTCACTTCGTCCATATTGTGTAAAATATACAAGTGAGCTTGTTCCAACTGCTCACGGTTGATTACTTTCACCCGTGATCCCAAAATTCCTTTGCCCTCCTCAAAATTCTTGTCATTATCAGGAGTGTCATTACCACTGAGAAAGTCATTGCAAAAATCCATAACCTCTCTCGCCACATAACCTTCAAGAAATATAATAAATGTGATGTCATTCTTATATATAATAAATGTGTACCACCTATCCCATCCTTGAATACCTAATCTCACTAGTAAGTGTATAATGTGTATTGGGTTTTCAAGAAAATTTCGGCAGCATTTCCCCGCTGTTCTCTATGTACATATGTACTTAGAGAACAAACGGGGAAATGCTACCAAAATTTTCTCGAAAACCCAATACACATTATACACTTACATCCTAAGTGAGATTAGGTGTTCAAGAACAGTCCCAAACTGGGGACTATCCAAGATTTACTCCTAATGAGTCAATCTTGGACGGGTTTCTAGGCCAACAAACACATTTGATGTCATTCTTATATATAATAAATGTGTACCACCTATCCCATCCTTGAACACCTAATCTCACTAGTAAGTGTATAATGTGTATTTGGTTTTCAAGAAAATTCCGGCAGCATTTCCCCACTGTTCTCTAAGTACATATGTACTTAGAGAACAAACGGGGAAATGCTACCGAAATTTTATCGAAAACCCAATAAACATTATACACTTACATCCTAAGTGAGATTAGGTGTTCAAGAATAGTCCCAAACCGGGGACTATCCAAGATTTACTCCTAATGAGTAAATCTTGGACGGGTTTCTAGGCCAACAAATACATGTGTTGTCATTCTTATATATAATAAATGTCTATAAAGTACAGGAAACATGGTTAATCCTAATCCACAGAGCATTATTAAATAATAAATCAAGAAATCAATAGTTTCAAACAAAAGGTCTAGGAATCTTTACTAGACATTATATGTATCCCTAATCATCATATTTAACATACTACATTATTATGAACATCCAGATCAGATTAAGATCATACTATGTTATAACCATTGGTTTAATAACCCTATTTCCGCATGTACATGTTTATCAACTTTAAAACCCTATAATTCATGAAATCATTCTAATTCAATTTAATATGTTGGGATCACATAATTATATAATGACATCAGAATATATAGAAGAATCATAATTAACATGATTAACAACATGCTCATCAAACTAGGGTTTTCTTGAATATCATATAATATTTGTGTACTAGACATTATATTTATCCCTAATCATCATATTTAACATACCATTATTATGAACATCCAGATTAGATTAACTCTAATCAAATACATTATATGCATTTTTATCACAACAATTTGATCGATGCATAAAAAAGCAGAGCAGCTAGCAGCGGGAAGACCAACCTTGTCAGAGGGAAGAAGGCAGAGGCTCTGGTGGCTCTGGCTGGAGAAGTAGCTAGCAGCGACGGCGGTGGAGGAGCAGCTAGCAGCTCCGGTGGCTCTGGCGGTGGTTGCGGCGGCGCGACGACGGTGGAAAAGCACCAGGCGGCGCCGGTTCTCAGGCACTTGGAGCAGCAGGGGCGGGCAGCAGGGGCGGCGGAGAAGGGGGTGCGGAGAAGGAGGAGTGGTGGCGGAGAAGGGGCACCGGAGAAGAAATAGCCGGAGAAATGGCGCTGGAGAAGAAATCGCCGGAGAGAAATCGCCGGCAGCAGAGAAGGTAATTGCTCGCAATGAAATAGAAGAAAGGGGAAGAGTCGGGCGATCGCGGGTTATAAGTTCCCAAATAGCGTCGGTTGTTTAAAACAACCGACGCCTAAACATCTTTAGCGTCGGTTGTTTTAAACAACCAACGTCCAATTGGACGATATTTTCATGAAATTGTTTGGAGGGAACCACCTTCAGCGTCGGTTATAAAAGGATAACCGATGCTGAAAGTGACACTTTTCGCGCAAATTTTCATCGCACATAGGCGTTGGTTTATACCTACATAACCGACGCTGAAAATGACACTATTTTTTTTTATCAAAATTTGGATTTCGCGGCCGACTTTCAGCGTCGGTTTGTTATAAACAACCGACGTTGAATACAAAGCGGTACCCGTGTCTGGCTGGTCTTCGAATATAGACGTCGGTTTGCTTAAACAACCGACGCCTAACATATAAGGCGTCGGTTTTCCCTAATAACCGACGCCCAGAAAAGTGACACTGAATGCTATTTCTGTAGTAGTGCTAGCTCAATTGGAAGAGTTGACACACTTTTTGGTCCATGCGGTTTTGAGGGTGTTTGGACCAAATGGTCTCAAGACCGTTTGAGTCCAAACAGTCTCAAGCCGTTTGAGTCCAAACGGTCTCAAGACCATTTGGGACCAAACGGTCTCAAGACCGTTTGGGACCAAACAATCCCAAACCATTTGGTGTCCATGCGGCTTCAAGATCGATTTGTCCATGCGGTTTCAAAGGTCAAAGTTGGCCCAAACGGTCTTCACCTCACCTAGGGGAAACGGTCTTGATGGTGTACTTTGCCATGCGGTCTTGAAAGTCAAAGGGACCAAACGGTCAACAACTCCATGCGGTTTCAAAACCGTTTGGAGGTTGAAAGTGCAAAACTGTTTGGGATCTATAAAAGTCAAGAATGTTTGATGCCCTAGTGGTCAAGGTGGTTTAGTAGTTGATTAACTTAAACCCTAAAGATACCTAAAGTGATTAAGGGGTTAAGCAACTAGTTGTGTTATGCATGTAAGGTCAATGGTGAACATTACAAAAGTACCCTTAGTGAGACAGTGTGATTAATGCCCCTTGATCAAGCAAACCCTAATGACCATAATGGTGATGACATGACTTATGTTATCTAGGTTGATTTGACTTAACCTAACCAGGAGTGTTGTAAACATCATCTAATAGTTAGAGGAGAGAGAAGACTCCCTATATGTATGAGAATCAAGTAAAATACCTCCAATATGTATGAATACATCTAATTAGGGTATGATCCTTTATAGTAATATCATGGAAACCCTAATTATAGTGATTAATGAATCTTAACCTAATTTGAAGGCATTAATGAAAGTAATCTTCATACATGATGATGGTATGACCTCAATTCACTGTAATGTGAATAGTAAACCCTAATTCTAGGGTAATATCATGTAATGTGAATAAGAAACCCTAATTCTAGGGTAATATCATGTAATATGAATAGTAAACCCTAATCTAGGGTGATGTGATGTTATGAATAGTAAACCCTAATTCTGGGTTATGCCTTTAAGCATGAAACTTCATGATTGAAGTATGAATTAAGGAATCACCATTCCTAATTAAGATAAAGGTGTTGAATAACCCTAATTGAAATGAATAGGGAAAACCTAACCTTATTGAAGGCATAATGGTACAACCCTTGAATTGAAAGATTAACTTTGTTTTGTAATATGCTGATATAGAGATAAATTGCCTATTATCAAATGTATTAACCATGCAGGTTTCTATAAAGAAGTGATCATAGCCAGGTAAGGTTTATGATGTCATATTCATTGAAAGCATGTTATAAGCTTTATGAATAATGATATACTATGTTGCCTGGTTTAAGAAGTTACATATGAGATTGATGGGCTGTAAGAGCCATGAGTAATACCTACATTGTTATAATCAAGGTCATACTGATAAATGACTTATGATGATCTAAGGGTTTGAACACCCATATTCCTGAATCATAATGATGAGATGGTCAGGGATTGACATCCCAATGATAACTGGATGTGAAATGAACTAAACTTGATACATCTAGTATTCTTCCTTTATAGCAATTGTTTTAATGGTTTATGTTTGAAAACATGTCTGATGCTAAAAGAATGCTATAATGTACTTAAATAATCAAGTATAATCATATCATGTAGAGCCCTGATCATAGATCCATCATTGTCAGTAGTTTAATGATGGTGAAATAGGTTTTCCTAAGGGAACTCATGGAGAACATACTTTTGAGTATGTTGGGGTTATGGACGTGAATATCCTTACGTCCTAATGTAGGAATCGATGTAAGATGTACCTTTAATCCATCAATCCTTCATTATATGTTTATGTCGGGATGGTGTATCACTAATCTCTCGATGATGTTGTTAATGTCGCATCGGTGTGAGATAAACAAGAAATCCCTCGATGGCAAAGAGAGTACAGAATGCCACTGTAGCTCTAATAGAGAAGTTTCCAGAATACCCTGGAAAGCTATTATAGCAGAGACACGAGATGTCCTGCATGTTGATCCTCACATTGACTGAGGAAGATGAGGTCATAAGAATCCAGCTCCTTTGATGACCTATGTATGGTACCGATTGCGATTTTGTAATGGTCGGTTCGAGTATGAGAGGTGTAACTCATCTCCTCAGGGCATAATACTGTTTGAAAAACATAATCAGCCATGTAGCATAACTTCTTAGGTTGAACTACGAGAAACAATGATTGATGATACATTGTTATAATGTCCTTGTTAAATAACTAGTATACATGTCCTTCACATTCCTTATTGAGATATGCCTTGATATTCAATTAAGTTATAATTGAAATGATTGCCTAAGAGAATGTTGTTTTACTTAATATTAAACCTGTTGTTGAATGTTTAAAGTTATACTGCTTATTGTTATTCTATTTGTTGCAATAATAAAGCTTCTGGCGGAGAGTTATAACTCTCGTTGGGACAATTATTCAAATTGTATCACCCCCATGGGATTCGACTTTTTAGGTAGACGCCGAGGACGAAGGAACCCATCTGAGGGTGAGCAACAACAATAGCAGCAGCAACAACATCAGGGACAGCAGTGATTCTCAGGTGGAGACACTGTCTGTCAAATCTTGTAGATAGTATGTCCTATGTGTCGTCTTTGTACTCTCAGGTGCTAGGAGTCAGTAGATCTGAGGTTTTTGGCTTAATGCCTCGAGATTTTTGTATCTTGCATTGTACAGATAACAGGGCAATTGATGTATGTAATCACTCCAGATGTGATTTTACAGAGATGTAATGATGAATCATGTTGTAAACAACTTATTTTGTTTCCTTATAAAAGAGTTTAATTGTTTAAATATCTCTTTCCAAGAAGTTTTAAATTTTTAGTGATTTTTAATAATTCCGCTGCTAGTTAATCGCTTCCGCTTAGTTTATCTTGTGTTTTATAAGTCGGACCCCACAATTTCAGCCCTTACTATACACCATGGAGGCTCAATGAAAATTAACTAAAATAACATATCCCAATTAATATTATGGCATAACATGTATAGCTGGATTAGCATTGTCAGTCTCTTTCTTACAATATTAAAATAAAAAAGCACATATAAAAAGGATACTATTCACATAAACATTCTAGGACCTATCTTTTATTAACTTAGTAAGAAGTAACACATCCTAGATCTCATATTAACTAAATTAGGCATTAATATATTATATTTAGCTTTCCTTTTCATATTTAAAACCTCAAGTTGTAAGCATAAATGAGTTCAAATCATTACAACAAGGGCCTAACGTCCTAAAACACATTTGCATTCTATTCACAAGCTAAGAAGAGATGTTATAGATCTGATTTCACAAGAAAGGGGTATGATTCAGTCCTTTATCTCATTTTAAGTATGATTTTTGTATGTTCAAGCTCAAGTAGCAATGACAACAAAAGATCTTAAACTTTTCAAGTATTTGCATAGGAAGACAAGCATAAATATTTCATCTTAGATCCAATTTCGTCTGTATAAAATTAGCTTTTAACCTTTTAACTTGATTTTCATGCTTAAAAGCATGTTCAAGTTGTTTGGAAAGGGAAAATGTATTTTCATACTCTAGATGCGTAGCTAACCACCTCAATATAGGGAAGAACAAGCTAGAGAAATCATGGCTTTGGCAAGACCAAGCAAGGAAACCCATCCAAGACCTTCGTTCAGAAATGATCCACCCCAAAACATCTTAGATCTAGCCTCCTTAGGTAAGAAGTTGATCTTTAGACAAGAAGTAAAAAATATGGAGCTTAGAACAACAATTCCTCTTCTAGAAAGAACTAGAGGAAAGGGGTGGAGAAGCAAAACAAAAAGAAAGCATCATTCTATAAGAAACCAACCTTAGTGTTGGATCTAGGACTCTAGAGGGGGGTGAATAGAGCTTCAAAATTCTCACAAAATAAGTTATACCTTCAAATTATATCAATCAAAATCAATAGGTTAAGAGCCATTTGAAGTCCTAACTAAGCAAGTATAGCAAGGATGAGAGAAATTGAAACATGCACTTGGATAAGGTGTTATAGAGTGTTTCAAATCTCCAAACTAGGAGATAGTCAATCCACTACATAGAGAGGTGAACCTCTAGGAATTTGCAATCCATGTAAGCTTATATTAATTCATAAGAGATACAAGGACACCACCATACATCCAAAGACTTACCTACTCAAGACAAGAATCTTTCACCTACACAAGGACTTACCCACTTGATCAAGATGTCTTCATCCTTCAACAAGGACTTACCCACACTTGCATCAAGTCTTTGGCCTTGAAGGAATTACCCACTCTTATTGAATCTTGGCCTTACCCTTCTCCTTCACTCAGAGAAGATTTTCACCTCTTCTTCAACCTTGAAGAAGAACATCAACAACTTCATCTTCACTCAAATTATCTTGCTTCAACCTTTGCTCTTTGAGAAAGGGGGTAGGGAAGATGGAATGGAATGAGATCTTTACAAGCACATGGAGGTAGCTCTCTTAAAATTGGCCTAACTCACTCATAATCATGAAGTGTGTTGTAAATGAGAGAGAGAAAGGGGCTCAAGGATTTGCAACACACTCAACTATTGAAAGGACTTAGAATAGCATGAATGAGCAAACTTAGAATGCACTCCAAAGGGTCCTATTTATAGTTGAGGGTGTTCCCTTTAGTGTGGGATCAATTAAGGGCAAAATATAGCTATTTTCCAAGTTACAACGAATCTATTCTCACTCAAAACAACTCTCTAATGGTTATAATCACTTTTTTTACATTTTACATACAATACATTTGGTCAAGTTTCAATAAAGGTAACTCGACCGATCCACAAAGTGACAAAGCCAATTTTTAAAGTGTCAGTTAAGTTTGTTCTGGAAAACTCAACCGATGAGTCAAAATTAGTTTTGCTTAGTTGATCGATCGGTCGAGTTCTATGAGTGTGCAACTCGTCCGATTGGTTATCTACAAAAAATCCATCATTGGATAGGTCAAGTTTCCAACTTGATCGATAAATAGCATGTGATCAATTTTCTAAATTGACTTTGCAGTGACCAAATGTTGGAATTAAGTGTCCCTGATTTTTCTAATCTTAGTTACAAGCCATATCATCAATACAAGTAATTACAAAAATAATCTAAGGTCAGTTGGAGTGATTTCCCAAAACGCGCACTTGCATTGCTTTTGACTTGAACTAGAATAAGCTAGGGCTTGTGTAATATGATCCTTTTCATGTACCTAAAGCTTGAAATCAATCTTGAACAAACATATTAGATACATAAGAATGGAATGGTTAAGTCATTATTAAAATATGGGCAATGTATAACTCTAAATTCAACATTCTCCCCCTTTGACAATGACAAACCATTCCTTGATCATATTGAAAAAGATATGTAAAGTTATACCTTTGCCTTGTAAATTGTAGGTGGATTCATGATTTGAAAAATGTGAATTGCTCCCCCTTGATATATGCTTACTCTTACCTGCATAGTTGGACTTTCTACACAAAACAATATAACATGTATACTATATGGTCCTTTAGCAAGTCACATGATAAAGCATATAATGAACAAGAAAAGGATCACATAGACAATAAAGCAATATGGTTGATCTTTAAAACATTGAACTTCTCTCCCCCTTTTGACATTATCAAAAAGCAAGGGGGTAGAAGAGCACAAAAATAGGTCTTCTCCAAGTACAACCAAACAGACATCCACAACCATAAAACATGCAATCTCAATGCATACACCAAATAGAGATGAGAGAGAAACAAGTAGTATAAGTCATAATAAAAATATGGTAAACATGGAACCAACTCATTAGATGTAGTAAATCAAAGAGTAAGTGTACATATGATTAAGATTACAACCTAGAGAGCATGTCCCTAGAAACAACTAAAAGACAAAATGATGAAAACATGATGATAAACAATACAGCTCAGAAAATGTGCCCAGATGTTTTTAGTACAAAATAGTCTAGAGAAATATATATAATCAACATCTATATACTAAAAACGAAAACATCTAAACATCTAGGTCATCTATGTCCACATCATCAACATCATCAGTAGAGGCTTCTGGCTCATAGTCATCATCTCTGTCTGAAGGTGCAGCAGAGACAACAACATTGCCTTCATCACCAGAACCAGTAGCGGAGCCACAAGAATCATCATCACCATCATCCTTAGAGGCCTCCTCATCAGCAGCAGTAGCTTCTTCATCGTCTAGATCTGGATCTCCTCATCGGCAGAGGAACCGAAATCATGATTGAGCCACCTGGAATTCTTCTCAGCCCATGACATACTAAGGTCATGTAACTCCTGGGCTTGAGGATAGGAAGGAACAGAGGTGCCAAGTCCTGCAAGTAGGGTAGTAATAGGACCAACAGGGAGAGGTAGCACAGCAGGGGTAGATCCACCAGCAACAGAGGGTGTAGTAGTGAAAGAAGTAGGTGGATGGGCAGGGTAAAAGTAATCATATACATAGGATGCATAGTCACCTCTTTGGTAGGGCTGGTAGGCAGGATAAGGGTGTGCAAATGAGAGGTTCATGGTGGACATGATGGCACAGAGATCCTGATGCATATGCTCCTAAACCTTAAGGTTGTACACTTTTTGATGCATCATGTAACCCATGAGGGTTTCATTTGATATATGGAAAGAGGCATGGGAAGGTCAGGAAGATTGAGGTGGTGGAGGTGTACGGGTGGAGGTAGAGGCTCCAAGTGTGTTAGAGGAAGGGATAGGAATAGACTTCTAAAGTGTGGTCTCACTGATGCAAACTCCTTTCCTGGTAGGTTTGTAATGAAGGTCTTGGAAAAGAGATTCGCCAATGGCAGTCTGAAAAAGACCACAAATCAAGGTTGGGTAGGGTAGGTGGGTGCCATAGGTATTCTTACCAGAGTCAAAATAGGTCATGTGGTGAAGGACATATCTGGCCCATTTGACTCCGGTGTTCTTCAAGATACAGAATATAATCACCGCAGTGGTTTCTACAATTTTAGTTTGATTTTTCTTGGGATGAATATTGTAGTTAACAACTAGGGTGAGTATGTGGTTCTTGAGGTCTAAGCTTGAGGAGGGAAGGGTACACTTCTTCCTATAGGGCAACTGAGGATTCATCAAGTATTTATAAATATCAGGAAGATTGAGATCATATTTCTTGTAGAAGCCTCAGAGTCAACTAGGTCAAAATACTCGGGATAGTCCTTCCTCCATGTATCAGTCACCTCAGTACAAGAGAAAAAGATGTTTAGGGTATCCTCAAAGACTTGGAATTTCTTCCAAATATCATGGAAGTAAAGACAACTTGAGCATTAGGTGGGGGTATGAGACTGTCATAATTCCATTGCAAATTAGCATAGAATTCATGAAAGACTTTTGTGCTTGTGATGGAAATGTGGTAGCACGCACGTTTAACACTTAAGGTTGAGAGATGGTGGTCGTATAGTGATGCAGGGATTTTGAGTCATATTTATAGGCTGATTTTATACTTGTTTTGTGTGTTTATTTGTCATTTTTGTGACTATAATGGCATGATTTATTTCCGTCAACTTATAATCATTGTATGCATCAAATTTATCTTATTTTATCCTATTTTTAATGAATTACTAAATCCCATAGACTAACTTGTGTTTTTCTCTCTTTTTCAGGTACTTACTGTTCTAGGAAGTGTCGATACCATCGACATTCCATCGATACTATCGACATGGAAACAACAACCAAGCTGGAGAGATCACACCATCTCGATGACATCGACACATCTATCGATGGTATCGATAAGTCAATAGGGTAACCTCATTTTGGAACAAGCAGATGCCGCTACCATCGACCAGACACATCTCGAGAAGTCAATAGGGTAACCTCATTTTGGAGCAAGCAGATGCTGCTACCATCGACCATCCGTCAATGGTATCAACCAGACACGGGAAGCGTGAGTGCCCTAAGGTGTCGATACCATCGATACAGCCGTCGATAATATCAACGATGTCAGATCAAAGCTGGATTCAGAATCGTGCAATCTAACGGCTGAGATAGATCGACGGGCGTAAGTCGTACCTATACCTAAAGAAAGATGGCCCAGACTAGAGTATCATGTTCTATTCCACCACAAAAACCATGAAGGGAGGAGAGAAAAGAACGGAGCCGAGAGCTACGCTCTGGAGGATTCCATAGCCACAGACAGACGATTCTACCATCAGAAGGTTGCAGAACACACGTCACGCACTGAGGATCATACAGATCTTCTCCGTTTTAGGGGTTACATCATATTCTCATTCGTTTCCCCAAGTTTTCCTCTTTCTTATCCATGTGTATCACTAAGATGAACATGCGGGGCTAATCTCCATTGTCCTTAGGACTGGGAGTAGCCCAGGGAATCACTGTATGACAATTTTCCATTGATTATCATAATTCTTCTCATTTTTCCTGGATATGTTATCGTGTTTCTATCACAATTTGCTATGCTTGATCACCATAGTTGACTACACAACTAGCATGACTCATCTCTTATCCTAGATAGAGGCATATAGTCAGAATTGCTTGCTTCTGCGATGCAATCCACTACCTAGTTCTAGGTCAGTTCCACGCCAGTAGTAACTTATACCCTAGATCTAAGTGCATTAATTAATACTCTAGGTATCCACCATTAACCGTACATTACCTTGTCTAAGGAATTTATAGGCTAACGTGTTAATTGTGCCTTTTCAACCACTAATTCTCCATAAAGAGCAATTAACAGTATTAGAAATCAACTATGGTGATCAAGCATAGCAAATTGCGATAGAAACACGATAACATATCCAGGAAAAATGAGAAGAATTATGATAATTAATGAAAATTGTCATATAGTGATTCCCTGGGTACTCTCGGTCCTAAGAACAATGGGGATTAGCCCCGCATGTTCATCTCAACAATACACATGGAGAAGAAAGAGGAAAACTTGGGAAAACAAATGAGAATATGATGTAACCCCTAAAACGGAGAAGATATGGATGATCCTCGATGCGTGACACATGTTCTAGAACCTTCCGATGGTAGAATCGTCCATCTGTGACTCTAGAATCCTCTAGGGTGTAGCTCTCAGCTCCATTCTTTTCTCTCCTCCCTTCGGGGCTTGTGCGGTGGAATATAACGTGATACTCTGGTCCGGGCCATCTTTCTTTAGGTATAGATACAACTTACGGCAGCCGATCTGTCCCAGCCGTTAGATTGCATAGTTCAGAATGCAGCTCTGATCTGACAACGTCGATACTATTGACGGTTGTGTCGATGGTATCTACACCTTAGGGCACTCACGCTTCCTGTGTCTGGTCGATACTATTGACGGATGGTCGATGGTAGTGACATCTTCTTGCTCCAAAATGAGATTCCCCTGTTGACTTCTCGATACCATCGACAGATGTGTTGATGGCATCGATGGGGTGTGATCTCTCTAGCTTGGTTGTTGTTGCCATGTCGATAGTATCGACGGAGTGTCGATGGTATCGACACTTCCTGGAACAGTAGGTACCTAAAAAAGAGAGAAAACACAAGTTAGTCTATGGGATTTAGTAATTCATTCAAAATAGGATAAAATAAGATAAACTTGATGCATACAATGATTATAAGATGACGGAAATGAATCATGCCATTATAGTCAGAAAAATGACAAATAAACACACAAAACAAGTATGAAATCAGCCTATAAATACGACTCAAAATCCCTGCATCAAACTCCCCTAAGCTTGAATCTTGCTCGTCCTCGAGCAACAAAACTCTAAAATCTGGTTGAGAGGGTCAACTAAAGAACATAATCACATAAATGATATCTCAATATGATTCCCCCCTGCAAAACACATACCGACCCTTACCATCCACGGAACAATAACTACCCTTCAGGCGAAAAGAATCATTCATGAAAGATGTCCACCCCAAGATCAACAAACACTATCAAATAAGGTAGTTAATATAATAAAATCCTCCAGTTTAGGCTTGGTGCATCTTGTGATCTCCTATCTACGTTGCTCACTTTCCTAACTACCATCTAAATGGAAGAAGATCTCCTGATATACATGAATGAGGAGAAAATTATGGGCGGCCTACCACTTAGAGCAACGGGTGGATGGAATAGGCAGCTGTGGAAGAAATGGAAGCACATTACAGTCAATCATGCAATACAAAAATGATAACATATGATGATGCAAAATGTAGATGATAATGATCATAATGCTAACATTTTTGGTGAAATGATGCATGCATTATCATTCCATCTCAAAGTGAGATGGAATATCTAAGAAAAAACTACACAATGTTCTTATTCTTCTTAATATGCGGGTGAGAACATGTTCATTTCTCCCTCTTATTCCTACTTACTTCTCAATCTTTTTTTTCTTTTTTTTCAAGCCCTCATTTCATAAATGACAATGGATTATTTGTCGGGCTTCCTTCTTTTTACATAACTTGTACATTTGATGCATTCTATTCAGAGGGTATGGAACAAGTTCACCACCTTTAATGTTTTCAGAAGAACATAAGACACATGATGTACTATATGCTCAAAAGATGCAAATGCAACTACATAATGACAGTTATGCACTACTATGACATGCACCTAAGGATAAAGTGCATGGATGACTAATTTATCTATTTTTTTCATTCTCATGCAAAACTATGAGAAAATAACTATAAGGAAAGACCTATCTACATGGGATGCAATAAAAGAGTGAAAGATAGTAATGTGCTCCCATTTCTTATGGTGGAGTGTGAATGAAAATGCGGTGGAAAGATCACAAGATTAATTGACAAAACATTCATAAAGAATTATATGTCCCTCCTTACTGACTTGTGTACCAGTTAATCAAGGAATTTCACTCTCTCACTTCAAATTAAAGTCACATTAACGTTTGGTCAGTTTAGGGTCAACATCCATATAAATCCTCTTAACATGAACCATAAGGATACACAATCATGTTCATATGTTTTAAAGTTGACCTACCCAATCAAATTCACAAGTGATGTCCTCAATTTGTCACAAAACCAGCTTACAAATTCTTAAAGATTTTCATTTCAAATCATTCTCTCACAAACCCCCAAATGAAAATATTGAGATGACATGCAATTACATTAAACTCCACTGATTACACTAGATATATAGTGGATCCTAGAAAATAGTAAATTCTAGAAACACAGACAACTAAATTTCAAAAGTAAAAAAAAATACTGAAATAAAAACTAAATAAAAGCTAGATAAATGTAGTTCCATCACCCCCCAAGCTTGAATTAGACTATGGACTCATAGTCAAAATCTAGACTTAAGAAGTGGGACAGCGATACCCTTTACTACGGCGGTGGTGTCAGGAACTGGGTAGGGTCCCAAGTAGGATATTGTCCCTGGAATGTCAGGTCAATGGGCGGCATTGGTGGTGGTTGCGGGTACCCTCCAAAATAGTTCTAGCTACAATAATGATCGTAGAATGGCTGTTGCTGCATTTCCATCCTCTGAAACCAGTTGTGTATGTTCTTCTGGTTCGCAAAGAGGAGGCACTCATTTTCATAGATGGCTTGTTGGTTGACGTACATCCTATTCTAAATATCCTAGATACCTACAAAAGACGCAGTATGTAGATGTTGTGTCTGTTGAATATCTTGGAGCATGGTGTACATGCCCTGCATGGAGTAGACATCCTCTCTACCTTGAGAGGGTTGTTGGGCAGATGGCTGAGAAGAAGATGATTCTCTAAAATGTCGGGGTCTCTTTCGTGGAGCAACTTGTCATTGGAGGGGAATGACATCTTCCTCCTCCTATTCATCATCGTCGCCTTCTTGTACTTCTACTTCTTCAGCTTCGCCTCCTTCTTCCTCGTCAGTATCAACGTCAATGATTGGCCACCTGTAATCTTGGCCATGAATGAGGTCAAAGGCGGGGTCAGGTAGTTGCTTCTCCTGAAAGACTTTTTGTATGTGTCATGTGGCAAAGATGGTGCCATGACGGACGTTGAGGAGGCCAGCATTTACAAAATGACTCAGATTCAGCATATTCTTACATTCCAACTTTGGTAACCTGAAAAGATCCAGGACAAGGTGAATGTCAATAGGAGTAATGAGGCCTCCGAAATATATTGGGGCCTTTTGAGACGTGTTCCTCTTCACCGCCATGACTTGTGTGAGGAAGAAGGCTCCAAAATATAAACACTCCCTCTCTAGCAGATTATAGAGGAAGAAGAGATTGTTTCTTGAAACTTGCTTTGTGACAGTTGAGATCTTGCAAAGAATGTATTAGAAAGAATACGGTGCAAGATCTGGACAAATAGATGCTCGAAGTCAGTGATGGAGTCGTGGTTCCAGCTGATCGAATAGCCTTCAGGTACAATGACCAATGCCGCATACATGGCGTCGTAGTCTGGTCTATGTGGCGGCTGGCGTAGATCCCCATGAGACCACCCATAAATCCCATTGAACTCATGAAGGGACATGGTGTAATCTCTATTGTAGAGGTGGAAAGAAACTCACCCCTCTTTCCATTCATCATGTGATGGGTGAAGCTCATTGGTGATGACACAGATATCCAAAGATGCCATAAACTCAATGACGATATCTTTGTATGTTGGCCACCCGCTGAAGAACGGATGACCCTCAGTGTGGTCGCGGCATAGCATTGGGGATTCTCTAATTTGCCCCTGAAGCACGTACGCCATGTTTGCCTCAAACCCCAGATCTTTAATTAACTGTCAGTCACCATACCGGGTGGGCTCGATCGTGCACTTCCACAACTCGTCATAGACCTTCTTGATCTCCAGTGAGGGGTATACTATCCTCGGGTGAGGAATTAGTCCTTGAGCTGGGGCAGGTAGAGCAGGTGGCATAGCCCTTGACGAGGAAGCACCGGATCTCACCATTGTTGCAAGAGGTAATGGGTGAAAAAGAAAAAGGTATGGAGAAAAGAGCTCGTAGGATATGATCGGTGAGGATTAGAGAAGACGGAGAGCCTTGGAGTCGATGGAGATGCTCAAAGATGACCGTTGGTGAAGATCTTTGTAGCCTCTGGGTGCTTGGAGACGCTAGGGTTCATAAGTAGGAGATATGAAACTTGAAGGTGTGCTTTGATTGAAAGAATAGATCTCCTTTTATAAGAATCGGCTGCCACTGTTGTCGGTGCATCGATACTATCGATGAGGCCGTCGATAGTATCGACAGAACGGTGAAATCTGAGGATCACTGGTATCGACGGCCATCGATTGTTGTTGTTGAAGATGCGGATTGATGACACGTCGATAGTAGTGATGATCGTCGATAGCATCGACACCATCCACGGATTGTCATTGTAGACCGTTCGATGAAGATGCGTGGATCGTTAACATGGTTTGTCGATACTATCGATGGTTCTATCGATAGTATCGACGGAATGAAGATTTTGCAACCATTTTTCTGAGCCCAACTCGATTGTATCGACAATAATGTCAATAGTGTCGACATTTCTTCAGGCCTACACACTCAAAGCACGCATCAGGGTATCATTTTTACAAACTAAGTAGAAATTACCCAACAACTAACTATGAAAACAAAAAATAAAGAAATTAAGAATGGTGACACCTAAGTTGGGTTGCCTCCCAACAAGCGCCCTTCTTTAACGTCTTAGGCTAGACGCAATTATGCTCAATCTTCATCAAGTGCGATGAGTTTGACCTCATGCACCTTTTTCATGAAATCCTCTCCATAGTAGTTCTTTAGACGTTGGCCATTCACCAAGAACGTCCTCTCACCATCTCTTACCATCACAGCTCCATGTGGACGCACTTCCTCAACAATGAATGGTCCACTCCACCGGGACTTCAACTTCCCGGGATGTAGCTTTAACAATGAATTGAATAGCAAGACACTCTCAGCTTTTGAGAAGACCCTCCTTTGGATATGGCGATCATGTATTTGTTTCGTCCTTTCCTTGTAAATTCGGGAATTCTCATAAGTGTTCATTCTCAACTCATCTAACTCATTGAGCTCGAGCAACCTTCTCTTCCCTGCATCATCAATGTTCGCATTTAACTTCCTGAGTGCCCAATGTGCCTTGTGCTCCAGCTCTACCGGCAAGTGGCACACACGCCCATAAGCCAGCCTAAAAGGTGTGGTGCTTATAGGAGTCTTAAAGGCGATCTTATATGCCCAAAGTGCATCTGGTAGGAGCATGCTCTAGTTATTCCTAGATGCGGTGATAGTACGCTCCAAAATCTTCTTTATCTCCCTATCGGAAATTTCTACTTGGCCATGTGTCTGCAGATGGTATGGGGTGCCCACATTGTGCTTTACCCCATACTTACTCAAAAGCATAGAAAACTTCTTGTTTGTGAAATGTGTGCCTCCATCACTGATGATCATGTGGGGCACTCCAAACATGCAGAAGATGTACTCTTTCACAAACATGAACACTACTACAGCATCATTAGTCCTAGTGGGTATTGATTCGACCCACTTTGAAACATAGTCAACCGCAAGTAAAATATACAAATTAGAATTTGATGACACAAAGGGTCCCATAAAATCTATACCCCATAAGTCAAAGACTTCAACCTCTTGAAACACATTTAGGGGCATTTCTTGTCTTTTTGAGATGTTACCTGGCCGCTGACACACATCACATCTCCTCACATAATCATAGGCATCTCTAAAAAGTGTGGGCCAATATAGGCCGCTCTCCAATACCTTCATAGCCTTCCTCAAGCTAGCATGATGGTCATCGGTGGGCAATGTATGACAATGGTTGAGCACACTGTCATATTCAAACTCTGGCACACACCTGCGTAAAACCCCATCCCTGCACTGTCTTAAAAGAATAGGGTCATCCCAAAAATAAAATCTCAATGAATGGAAAAACCGCTTCTTCTCTTAATAACTCCAATCCTCGGGTAGTTCTTTGCATGCAAGATAATTGACTATGTGTGAAAACCATGGATCTTTGGATTTAATAAAAAGAATATGTTCATCCGGAAAAGTCTCAGTAATGGGTATATTGGTATCTTTCTCATCTACCCTCTCAAGACGAGACAAATGGTCCGCAACCACATTTTCAATACCCGCCTTATCCTTAACCTCAATGTCAAATTCTTGTAAAAGCAAGTATCCACCTAATGAGTCTAGGTTTCGCATCCTTCTTTTCCATTAAATATTTTATTGTGTCATGATCCATCCATACCACCACTTTAGATCCCACTAAGTATTGCATAAATTTTTCAAAAGTAAAAATCATGGCAAGTAATTCTTTTTCAGTGGTGGTATAATTTAATTGTGCATCATTTAAAGTTTTCGACGCATAATAAATGATTGTGGGTCAGTTCTCAAGGCGTTGCCCAAGAATGACCCCCACAGCGTAATCGAATGTGTTACACATAAGCTCAAATGGTTGACTCCAATCCGGAGTCTGCACAATAGGCGCAGAAATCAAGCATTGCTTAAGGATCTCAAAAGCGTTCATACATTTTTCATTAAAATCAAAAACCACATCCTTCTCAAGAAACTCAGATAGTGGTTTAGCAATTTTGGGAAAATCCTTAATAAATTGGTGATAAAATCTCACGTGCCCAAGGAAACTTCTAACTCCCTTCACCAAGTTTGGTGGAGGCAATTTGGAAATAACCTCAATTTTTATTGGATCCACCTCCAGTCCTTTGCTAGACACTTTGTGTCCTAGAACAATTCCCTCACTAACCATCATGTGGCATTTCTCCCAATTGAGGACCAAGTGAGTGTCCTCACATCTCTGCAAAACTTTATCAATATTATAAAGGCATTCATCAAATGACGCACCGTAGATTGAGAAATCGCCCATAAACACCTCTAAAAAATGTTCAAGCATGTCAGAGAAAATAGCAAGCATACAAGGTTGAAAAGTGGTCGGTGTGTTGTACAATCCAAAAGGCATATGACGATAAGCAAAGGTACCATAAGGAAAAGTGAAAGTATATTTCTCTTGATCCTTAGGTTCAATCAAAATTTGGTTGTAGCCATAATATCCATCTAGAAAACAAAAATGAGAGCGACCAATCAGTCACTCTAAAATCTGATCAATGAAAGGTAGAGGAAAATTATCCTTTAGCGTTGCAGTGTTCAATCTATGGTAATCTATGCAAACCCACCACCCGGTAACCAGCCGAGTGGTGACTAGCTCATTTAACACGTTTGTAGTTACCATAATTTCCCCCTTTTTAGGAACTACCTGTGTCGGGCTTACCCACGTAGAGTCTGAGATGGCGTAAATAATTTTTGCTGAAAGCAACTTGATCACCTCCTACTTTATGACCTCCATCATGATAGGGTTGAGGCGGCGTCGGGGCTGAATCACAGGCTTAGCTCCTTCAACAAGTCATATCTTGTGTTGGCATAGAGTAGGGGAGATCCCCTTGATGTCGGAAACTGACCACCCAAAAGCACCATGGTGGTACTTCAACACAACCATCAGTTGTTCTTCTTCAGCAGTACTCAGATATGCCGAGATAATGACCGGTAGCTTTGCATCCACTGCTAAGAATGCATACTTCAAATGAGGGGGCAACGGCTTTAGCTCCAAATCCTGTGGATTCACCAATGAAGGCTGCAATGGGGGCGGTAGTGGTCCCAGATCTTCAAAGTTCCTAGAATAGTAACAAGGCAAAACTTGAAGCATCTTCACACAATCCTATAGAGATGTGCTCCTCATCCAGTCCTCCATAATATTGAACAAGCAAGCTTCAAGAGGCAATTGAGGATAAGATTCTAGCATTGAGATCTCCATAGCATCATCCTCAGTAGACAAGCAAACTTCTTCATCTTCATCATTTGGATATCCCATGGCTTTATCAAGAGAGACCACCTTAGTTTGTTCCATGATATCCACGGCAAGTGTTCCCCTATCCACCTTGGTCATGACATGCGACATGTCGAGAAAGGGTTTCTCTAGATAAATGGAGACATTGTGATCAAAGTGTCTGACTTTATTGCACTTCCCTTGTTCCTTTGACGACTTTGGGCTATTCGGCATTACTATTTCACATCGGTCATCAACTATGCCCATGGTCAACCAGCCTCTACCCATTTCCAGAATCATGTTAGTTGCAGCCTGGAAGGGTCTACCTAGTAGTAGCTCATTCCCTTGCTCATCTTGCATCTCCATCACAACAAAATATGCCGAAAAAACAAATCTATCCACCTTGACCAGAACATCCTCGCAAATCCCATAAGGCCTTATGACTGAATTATCTGCAAGCTGGATCGTCATGTTTCTCCTCCAAGATACTTTAAGACCAAGCTTCTTGAAGGTGGAGAGAGGCATCAAGTTAATGCTCGCTCCTGAGTCACAAAGGGCCTCTCCAAACTTTACCTTCCCAATGTAGCAAGAAATGTTGAAGCACCATGGATCATGTCTCTTTGGTGGCAATGTCCCTAGAATGAATGTGCTCACATGTTCTTTGAGCACCACCACTTCCGTGTCTAGAATCTTCCTCTTGTTAGTGATAATGTCCTTTAGAAACTTACCATAAGAAGGTATCTGCTCAATTGCATCAAGTAGTGGAATATTGACAGATAATTTCCTAAAGTTGTCCAAGAACTTCTTGACTTGTTGATCCACCTTCTTTGCTTTAAGGATGTTCGGATATGGAACAGGGAATGTATGTGCTCTCTAATGTGGCGGCACATATGGTGTCCTCTTCCCTGCATCTTTCTCAGCAACGGGCTCCTCTACAGCAATCTCTGCACTGTCCTTAGTAGTTTCTACAACTTTGGCTTCCTCTGCGGCCTCACCTGTAGCTTCTGGCTGTAATGTGTTTGGTTCATTGGCTTTAGAGTTTAAAATTTTCTTTCCAATCCTCAGTAAAATAGCCTTGGCTGGATGGCTCCCTCCTGGAACATAAGTAATCCCTGGAAAACCCTAGTTTTCTGACTTCTTCAAGCTTGCAATTTCAGCTGCCATTTGCGCAATAGATGTCTCAAGCGTCCTCATCTGTGCCCCATGGCTCTGTAGAGTCTGACCAAATTGGTTCATAAATTCCCCCTGTGACTGAATTTGCTTGCCGAATGTATTCATCAACTCTTGGTTTTGCTTTATTACTTGGTTGAGCAACTCATTACTTTTCTCCTCTGCACTAGGTTGTGGCTTCTAATCTGGATCCTGTAGAAAATTGTTTGGATCCTTCTATGAGAATTTCTTATCTTTCCTCCACGCATAGTCATTATTCATGTAGCCCTGTTGTTGGTGCATGAACTTTTCTTGCGCCTCATCATCAGACCCATCATCATCTTTTGCTAGAAGTCTCTTCGCTATCAAATCCATCTTCTCATTTAATTCTTTAATGGCCTTGGCATCCCCTGCAACTTTGACCTATTCTGGTGCGTCTCTTTCACCCCAAGATTTCTTCTTAGCCATATTCTTTAAAATCTCTCGACACTTGGAGCCTTTATTGTTTAGAAAGAAACATGTTCCCACTGAGTCTAGATTACTCCTATCATGTCCGTTAAGAGCAAAATAAAAGATTTTTGCTTGGGTTTCTAAATCCAGCCCATGATGTGGGCATTTTCGTAGCATGATATTTAAGCATTCCCATGTCTCCGAGTATGTCTCTCCAGCCTGTTGTTTGAAGTTGTGGATCCTCCTCACGAGATCATTTGTCTTTTCGGGTGGAAAATGCCTTTCAAAGAACAACTCAATCATCATATCCCATGATTCGACATATTCATCATCCAGATTATATAGCCACTCCCTTGTATTGCCAGCTAAAGAGGATGGGAATAATTTCATATAAATGGCCTCCTGTGGGAACCTATCTACCCTCACCATATCATAGTTCTCCACAAAGGTGCTGATGTGGGCTACTGGGTCTTCATTTTTAAGTCCATGGAATGCTTGTGACTTGACCAATTGAATAAGCCATGGATCAATCTTGTAACTGGGTAGTTGATAGCTTGTTTCTTGATTGGCCCCTTCTACGCTAAGGAAGAAGAATCTTTAATCTTCTCCCAAATGGTATGTTCCTCATCCATTGTAAAAGCCTCGAGTTCTTGTTCAACATCCTCGGGAGGTGTATTTATCAGCCCATCTTCTTCAACAGATGGCGGAATCTCAGATGATTTTGCATAGTCCGTACTACACGTCCTCACCATGCACTAGTACCTGAAATATAAAGAATCAAGTACAATGCTAGAATGAATGAAAGTCTGAAAGAAAGGCAATTAAGTTCAAAAATTAAACTTGCAGTAAAAAGTGGCCTAGTGTGGCCTCTTGCAGCACTCATAGTGCTGAAATTTGTCGTCTCCCCAGCAACGGTGCCAAAAACTTGACACGTTGGAGTCGTGCGTTAAACGCAAGTGCACGTATCAAAGTAATATAGGCCTTGTGAGGCCCGAGTCGAACTCAGGGAAACATAAATTTCAGTAGACTACTACTAACTGGTCGCGATCAGCTAGACCAATTGGAAAAGTTGATTGTTGGTTTTTGTAAAAGAAAATAAAATAAAGAAAAAACAAAAGAGAGTGATGATTAAATGTTTATTTTAATCAAATGGAATGGGAATCCTTAGGATTATGGTTTCACCGCAAGGTCTCACTGCATGCAATTATACACAACTAACATAACTCATCTCTTATCCTGGATAGAGGCATGTAGTCATAATTCCTCGCTTCCGCGATGCAATCCACTACCTAGTTCTAGGTCAGTTCCACACTAGTAGTAACTTATATCCTAGATCTAAGTGCATTAATTAATACTATGGGTATCCACCATTAACCGTACATTACCTTGTCTAAGGAATTTATAGACTAATGTGTTAATCGTGCCTTTTCAACCACTAATTCTCCATCAAGAGCAATTAATAGTATTAGAAATCAATTATGGTGATCAAGCATTGCAAATTGCGATAGAAACACGATAACATATCCAGTAAAAATGAGAAGAAATATGATAATCAATGGAAAGTTATCATACAGTGATTCCCCGGGCTACTCTCGGTCCTAAGGACAATGGGGATCAGCCCCACATGTTCATCTCAACGATACACATGGAGAATAAAGATGAAAACTTGGAGAAACGAATGAGAATATGATGTAACCCCTGAAATAGAGAAGATTCGAATAATCCTCGGTATGTGACGCGTGTTCTGCAACCTTCTGGTGGTAGAATTGTCCGTCTGCGGCTATGGAATCCTCTAGGGCATAGCTCTCGACTTCGTTCTTTGCTCTCCTCCCTTTGGGGCTTGTGTGGCGGAATAGAACGTGATACTCTGGTCTGGGCCATCTTTCTTTATGTATAGGTATGACTTACGTCCGCTGATCTATCCCAGCCGTTAGATTGCGCAGTTCTAAATCCAGCTCTGATCTGACGGCATCGATACTATCGACGGTTGTGTCGATGGTATCGACACCTTAGGGAAGTCGTGCTTCCTGTGTCTGGTCGATACCATTGACAAATGGTCGATGGTAGCAACATCTGCTTGCTCCAAAATGAGGTTCCCCTGTTGACTTCTTGATACCATCGACAGATGTCTTGATGGCATCAACGGGGTGTGATCTCTCCAGCTTGGTTGTTGTTGCCATGTCGATAGTATCAACGGAGTGTCAATGGTATCGACACTTCCTGGAATAGTAGGTATCTGAAAAAGAGAGAGAAACACAAGTTAGTCTATGGGATTTAGTAATTCATTCAAAATAGGATAAAATAAGATAAATTTGATGCATACAATGATTATAAGCTGACAAAAATGAATCTTGCCATTATAGTCACAAAAATGACAAATAAACACGCAAAACAAATATGAAATCAGCCTATAAATATGACTCAAAATCCATGCATCATATAGCAACTCGACTACTTGATCGATGACCCTTTGTCTACGTGGGGTTGGCTCAAAAAGGGCATGAAAAAGAAAGGGGTTCCTAGGAAGGATCTCCTCGTACCTATTTAGAGCATCATTTGAGACAAAGAAGGTATCATCAAAGGGTATGAGATGCGAGTTGGAAGAGGAAGATGGTGCTCCAGATGGGGCGACTCTCTTTCTCCTGTTTGACACCATGAAGATGAAATGAAAGGATGGAGAGAACAAAAATGAGGGAAACACCACCACAACCCATCCACACACCTAGGGTTGATAGGAAAGAGGTCAAGGAAGGTCTATCTAGGTCAAACTAAGGCTAGGGAGAGGATGATAGGGGCTAGTGTTGAGAGCTAGAGGGAGTTGGAGGTTGGATCGGTCAATTTTTCTCTAGTTGATAGGGAGAAAAGTCAGCCAAACCTAACTTATATTTGCTCCAGCACGGCCATCAATCGAGTTATGAGACTCAAAAACTAGACCGATTGGCTCTGTAAAAAAGCTTTCGGCCATCGATCGGTCGAGTTGGCAACTTGATCGATGGTCCACCTGAGCCAACTTTAGAAATCTTAATTTCTAGCCATTAGAGTGCTAATTATTTTCAAGCCCATTTTACATTTTAAACATACTTAGGCACATATCACTCGTCATTGGGTACTATTTTACAATAAAATGAGTATTTGCAAAAAATACCCAAAAATAAGAGGAAAAAAGAACATGAAAAATTGGTTTTAGTATATTAGCAAGTAAGGATGATCAAAACATAAGCAGAGCATATAGGATAGATGAAAACTAGCTAGAAGGCATATCATATTCATTCAAAGCAGTTATGAGCAGTTTAGATCTAATAAAATTAAATTGCTCTCTAGCTAGAGGTTTAGTGAAAATGTCTGCCAACTGATTTTCCGTATCCACATGTGTGATATAGATATCCTTTTTGGAAATGTGATCACCAAGAAAATGATGGCAAACCAATATATGCTTAGCTCTACTATGTAAGATAGGATTGTAAGACAAGTTAATTGTAGCAGTATTATCACAAAAGATAGGAGAAGCATCAAAATTAATGTTAACGTCTTGGAGCATTTGCTTCATCCATAGGACATGGGCACAACAACTCCTGGCAGCAATGTATTCAGCCTCGGTGGTTGATAATGCCACTGTGCTCTATTTCTTGGAGAACCAAGACACCAAGCATGGTCTTAGGAGAAAGAAAGTGCCACTTGTGCACTTTCTATCAATCAAGCATACTACATAATCTGCATCACTATAAGTTGTAAGAGTAAAGTCCCTTGACTTGGGATACCATAGACCAAAATTTGGAGTTTTGGATAAGTACCTTAAAATCCTCGTAAAAGTTATAAGATGTGGTTTCTTAGGATTTGATTGAAAGTGAGCAAACAAGCCAACACTAAACAGTATATCAAGTCTAGAGGCAGTTAAGTAAATTAAACTCCAATCATACCTCTATAGAGCTTCTCATCTACCTTCTAACCTTCTTCATCATTATCAAGTTTGACGATGTTAGACATGGGTGTGTCCATCGTCTTGGTGTTCTCCATCCCAAAGTGCTTAAGTAGTTCACTTGTGTAGTTGCCTTGGTTGATGAAGTTCCCATCATTAGTTTGCTTGATTTGAAAGCCTAGGAAGAATGTAAGCTTACCCATCATTCTCATCTCGAACTCACTCTACATAATATCACTAAATTCTTTAAAAATATCAAGATTAGTTCCACCAAAAATGATATTAACATATATTTGAAAGATAAGAAAAATGTTAGGTTTGCTTTAGAAACAAGGTAGAATCTACTTTGCCCATGATATACCCATGATCTAGAAAAAAGTTCTTTAATTTTTCATACCAAACTCGAGGTGATTGTTTGAGTCCATAGATAGCTTTTTGCAACAAATAAACATGGTTAGGTAAGCTATCATGTTCAAATCCAGTGGGTTGTGCAACATACACTTCCTCCTCAATTGTACCATTCAAAAAAGCACTTTTAACATTCATTTGATAAATAAGAAAGTTTTTATAACTAGCAAAAGTAAACAACATAAGAATGGACTCAAGTCTATCTATAGATGCATATGTTTCATCAAAATCTATACCTTCCTACTTATATTAGCCTTGAGCCACTAACCTTGCCTTGTTCCTTATCACTTTGTCCCTTTCATCTAGCTTGTTGTGGTATACCCATTTGGTGTCAATGATCTTTCTATCACTTGGTCTTGGCACTAGGGTCCATACTTTGTTCTTTTCAAATTGCTCCAACTCTTCTTGCATGGCTAGGATCCATTCATCATCCCTAAGAGCTTCTTTGACATTCTTTGGCTCGAGTTGTGAGATGAAGGCATTGTTGGTTTGTTCTTTGTTGAATGCAGCCCACGTCTTCACTCTTTCAAATGGATCACCTAAAATCAGCTCTTTTGGATGATTCTTTGCAAATCGGAGGGTTGGATCCTTCTTCTCTTCTTCTTGAGTAACCACCTTTTTCCCTTTTGGGTGATGTTGAGTTCTTTTAGAATAGGAATTGCCTCAGCTGCAACATCATAATTTGGAACAATATCTTTGGAAATAGAGGGGTTAGTCTCAATAAACTTAACATTTGTAGATTCTTATACTTTTCTATAAGCCTTGCTAGTAGTGCTATAGCCAAGAAAGAAAGCCTTGTAAGATTTTAGATCAAACTTGTCGAGAGAATCTTTCATATTCAAAATAAAACAAGGACATCCAAAAACATGGAAGTACTCGATAGAAGGCTTCCTACCGTGAAATAGCTCATAGGGGGGTTTCTTCAAAGAAGGATGTGTAAAAACTCAATTTTGCACAAAACATGAGGTATTGACGGCTTTGACCCAAAACTTCTTTGGAGTGTCATACTCTAAAAGCATGGTCCTAGCCATCTCATGTAGTGACCTATTCTTCCTCTCTACAACCCCATTTTTTTGAGGTGTTTGAGGTGAAGATAACTTATGTGCATAGCCAGATTCTTCACAAAAACGTTCACAAAGATCATTTTCAAATTGTCCCCCATGACCACTACGGATGGAAACAATCCAGCAAGAAGCTTCATTCTCAATTTGTTTACAAAAACTAGAGAAAACATCAAGTGTATCACTTTTGGAAATGAGAAAGAAGGTACAATTATATCTATAGAAATCATCGATAATAATAAGGCAATACTTGGAACCACAAAGCGATTGAGTTATTATTGGTCCAAATAGATCAATGTGAAGAAGTTCAAGAGCTCTCTTGGTACTAAGGACTCCTTTGGATTTGAAGGAGGACTTGGTTTTGCTTTCTTTAGATACAAGGTTGGCATTCTTCATCCTTTTTAAAATCCAATTTGAGAAGTCCCTTGACCAAGTCCTTTTTTCTCAACTTCTTCAACTGGTGCATATTTACATGATCAAACCGATAATGCCAAAGAGAAATATCATTTGAGTTGACTACTAGGCATCTATCAACAATAGGCTTAATAGAGTCAAGCACAATTACATAAAGATTATCACTTCTAATTCCCTTATATATGACTTGTTAGGTGAGGGAATCTACAATCAAGCATTTAAAAGATGTAAATAGTACAAGGCAACCATTATCACATAATTGATTTACACTTATTAAGTTGTAATGTAGGCCATCTATGAAGAGAACATTCTTGATACATAAGGATTCACCTACATCACCCTCACCTTTAACCTTACCTTTCTTGTTGTCCCTAAAGGTAACCAAACCTCCTTTCTTCTTAGTGAAGTTGTTGAAATGGCTTGTAGCGCATGTCATGTGCTTAGTACAGCCACTATCAACAATCCATCTATCTTTTTCCTACAAGAAAGGATAATGTCGATTCCTAACTCAAACTTTGGGATCTGGAGTTAGCTTGGGGACCCATTTCATCTTTGGGTTGGTTTCCTTAGGCTTGTAAGGAAAATAAGTAGAGTAATGATCATCACATTTGCAATGAGAACAAATCATAGGGTTCTTAGTGCCAAAAGACTCTCTAATGAAAAAGGAGGTTTCCTTACTCTTTTTCTTACATTTGGCTTTATTCTTGCCCTTAGGTGCTCCCCCCACAAATCCCAAACCACTAGTACCACTTTGTTTGGTAGAATGGTCAAGGATTTCATTTAGGGAGTTTTTCCCTTTGAGGAATCTCTAAAGAGAGACTCTAAGTCTATGATTGTCATCATTAAGAGATATAACAATAGAATACAAACTACCAAGATCATCTCTAGCATGAACAAGGTCCCTCTAAATAGAGGGCTTTATTCAAATGAGAATTTTTCTCAAGAGAAATAGAAGCAACATCATTACTAGGCAAGATAGGTCTAGAAGATAAATCATTAACTTGACTAAGCAACGTATCATTTTCAAATTTAGGCACTTGAATTTCTTTAAGATAAACATCCCTCTTATCCCTACGAGCATCAATGATGAGCTTAAATTTAGCATTTTTAGTTTTAAGAGTTTTAAGCTCATATAGGCACTTTTGGTTATCTTCCTTAAGAGTTTCAATGTTCTTAAGGTAAATACCATTCTCTACCTCAACTCCATTGTATTGGATCTCAAGATCAAGATATTGGCCTTGCAAGTTATCAATGCTCTCAAGATGAGTTTTTTTCATTTCGCTCAAGAATCTCAAGTTTAGAATACAAATCATCAATAATTTTTTCTAACCTTTTCTTTTAGATTTTCATTTAACAAAAGAAGAACGGGCACAAACAAGCATATCAATAAGATTTTCTTTAGATAACTCATGTAAGCTTACCTCACTTACCTCACCAATTTCTTCAGTTGTATAGGCCATGAGTGCAAGGTGGCACTCTCCATCTTTTTTGGAGCTAGAGCCACTTGAGGATGATTCTTCCTAAGTTGCACGAGCAACATTCTTGTGTATTTTCTCCTTCTTTTCCTTCCTCTTCTACTTGCTCTCCTTCTTATACTCTTCCTCCTTATTGGAGCTACCCTTGTGGTGTGACTTTTTTTATTTAGGACATTCACTCTTATAGTGTCCCTTTTGGCCACACTTGTAGCATCTAGGAGTAGAGAATGAAGATTGTTTTCCCTTGAAGTTCTTGCCCTCGGTGTAGTTGGCTTCATGCTCACTAGGGCCATCATCTTCACTAGAGGAGGAGGGAGATGTTTGGCAAGCAAGTTGTTGTTGAAGGACGACCGCCTCCATTTGAGCTTTGAAGGCACCATCATTGATCTTCTTTGCTTCCTTCTTTTCTTGCTTGGCTTCTTCTTCTTGCTTGTCAAGCTTTGGCTCATGAGCTTGTAGGTTTCCAATGAACTCTTCAGTTGGGATGTCACCAAGGCTTATCACTTCTTCAATGGAGATCACCTTTGACTCCCATCTCTTTGGTAGAGTCCTCAAGATCTTGGAGTTGATTACACCTCTATCCAAAGTGTTTCCCAAAGCAGCTAGGTCATTGATGATGACATTGAGCCTAGAGTACATCTCCACAATCCCTTATTTCTTTCCCATCTTGAAGTACTCTATAAGTCTTTTCAAGATGTATATATTATCCTCCTTGACTTGCTTTGTGCCCTCATAGGTAATGCACAACTTATCCCAAATCTCATAGGAAGTATCCCATGAGGAGATGTGGTTGAACTCTATTGGGGTAAGAACTGCATAGAGGATGATTATGGCTTTGGCATTGAGCTGAGATTCTTTTAGTGCAACTTCATTCGATGTTGAAATAGCTCTGGTTTCCTCCTTGTATGGTGTGACCATCACCTTGCACATATCAAAGTTCATCCCTTGAATGTAGAACTGCATATGCCTCTTCTAAGAGAGGAAGTTGGTGTCGTCAAAGACCGTAGGATGCATGGAGAAGACTCCCTCTAGGTTGAGTGAACCAAGTATGTTGTTGCCCATCTTCTCGTCTTATGGGAGATTGTTGGAGAAGATCATTAGCTCTGATACCACTTGTTGGATCTAGGGCTCTAGAGAAGGGTGAATACAGCTTCAAAATTCTCACAAGATAAGTTATACATTCAAATTATATCAATCAAAACCAATATCTTAAGAGCAATTTGAAGTCCTAACTAAGCAAGCATAGCAAGGATGAGAGAAATTGAAACATACACTTGGACAAGGTGGTTTATAGTGGTTCCAATCTCCAAACTAGGAGATAGTCAATCCACTACCTAGAGAGGTCAACCTCTAGGACTTTTCAATCTGTGTATACTTATATTCATTCATAAGAGATACAACGACACCACCATACATCCAAGGACTTACCTACTCAAGACAAGAGTCTTCCACCTACACAAGGACTTACCCACTTGATTAAGATGTCTTCAGCCTTCAACAAGGACTTACCCACACTTGCATCAAGTCTTTGGCCTTGAAGGAATTACCCACTCTTATTGAATCTTGGCCTTACCCTTCTCCTTCACCTAGAGAAGATCTTCACCTCTTCTTCAACCTTGAAGAAGAATAGAAACAACTTCACCTTCACTTAGAGTAGCTTGCTTCAACCTTTGCTCTTTTAGAAAGGAGGTAGGGAAGATGGAATGGAATGAGAGTTTTATAAGCGCATGGAGGTATCTCTCTTACAACTGGTCGAACTCACTCATAATCACAAAATGCTTTGTAAATGAGGGAGAGAAAAGGGTTCAAGGAGTTGCAACACACTCAACTATAGTAAGGACTTAGAATAGCATGAATGAGCAAACTTGGAATGAACTCCAAGGGGTCCTATTTATAGTTGGGGGTGTTCCCTTGAGTGTGGGATCACTTAAAGGTGAAATATTGTCATTTTCCAAGTTACAGCGGATCTATTCTCACTCAAAATAACTCTCCAGTGGTTATAATCACTTTTTATACATTTTCCGTAGAGTACACTCGGTCGAGTTTCAATAAAGGTAACTCGACCGATCCACTAAGTGATACAGCCAATTTTCAAACTATTGGTCGAGTTTGTTCTGGAAAACTCAACCGATGAGTCAAAATTAGTTTTGCTTAGTTGATTGATTAGTGAGTCCTGTGAGTGTGCAACTCAATAGACTGCTCATCTTCAGAAAATCCATCACTGGATCGGCTGAGTTTCCAACTCGACTGATAAACAGCTTGTGACAAATTTTCGAAATTGACTTTTGAGTGACCAAACGTTGGAAATAAGTGTTCCTAGTTTTTTCTCATTTTAGTTACAAGTCATATCATCAATATAAGTGATTAAAAAATAATCTAAGGCCATTTGGAGTGATTTCCTAAAATGCACACTTGCATTGCTTTTGACTTGAACTAGTACAAGCTAGGGCTTATGTAATATGATCCTTTTCATGCAACTAAAGCCTGAAATCAATCTTGAACAAACATATTAGATACATAGGAATGGAATGGTTAAGTAATTATCAAAATATGGGCAATGTATAACTCTCAAGTCGACACTTAGATCTTCATAGAGGAGAACAAATCATTTGTACCATTCACGAATCCACACAAAAATCGATGCACATAACTACTTTCAAGTGCATCGTTTTGTTTTCTTTAGATGCATGACTTAAAGTGTCCAAATGAACTCAACTTATATATATGTTGTTAATAAGATATTTGAAAAAAAAATAATGATTTATATCTTCAAAATACTTGTTGTGGCATGAAAAACAACTTGAACTTATTATGTATCATGTACACTTGAGAACA